>MU226082.1:2204422-2266529 GCA_018584345.1 Thuja plicata
CCTGAAACGGCGGAAAATAATTTTCTTCAAAATTTTTGTTCGGGTTTCAAAGGTTATCTTGAGCCGACTATGATGTAATAAAATGTAAAATAAAATAATTCTAAGTTTGGTCGGCCTTATTCTGGAATCTTCCCAGGCGGTGGAAAATTGCTTATATAAGGAAGGTTGTATTATTGTCTTAGGCAGTTCAGAATAGTTCTGGGTAGTAGATCTGGGTAATAATTAGAGGCTTTGTCCTACAGAGTTTTGTAAGGGAATGTCCATGTGGCTTTGCATATTGTAATTTTGAAAGTTTGTAATTCCACATTTGTGGAGATAATAAGAAGCCAATTTTATGTTCTTGCATATTGTTGTTGTTCTCTGTTTATGTTATGTGTTTGTGGTATTAAGGGGAGTACCCTTCATCAGTATAGAAACAATGTGAAATGGTGCGCATCATGGAACCTTGTGGTCCCATCTCTTACCAATACCATACATAATCCATAAAGCACAAGAATAAGGAACTCACCTACCAGGTCTTTCCTAGAGATACAATCTCTCAAGGGTGTAACATGATCATGAAATACAAGCATGGAAACCAATCCACACCCATCAGAGTATCCTAAAGGAACGGAAATGGGGGAGGCCCTACAAGGACTATGAACCTTTGGAATTGTTATCAAAGAGGGAGAAAGTATAGTTGGTGAATACAAAGATTAAGGGAGAATGATAGATTGAAAAAATAGAAAGAGGAAGAATATGCATAAAGATGTTAAGAAAGAATGAACACAAAGGGAGAAAAAGATCAAACATCTTAGAGGGATTAAATACAGTAAAAGATGTAAAAGGGAGATGAATAATATTGCCATTATCATTTTACAATGTTGTCATCAACGCTAAAGAGGGATATTGTTACTCAACTGATGGAGTTGATGATGAAAATCGAGATTAGAGGTATACATAATTGTAGAAAGAATTAGATCTACTATTATTTTTTCATTGATGTCAAACAATTGATTTCTGGTTGATATTGAATTTCCATATATTTCGGAGTTGATTTAATTGGACAATAGATAAAGATTAGACAATGATAAGATCATCTTGAGATAATTGGTTTCTACTTTATCAAGTCAGTAAAGAAGTTTGAGAAAGTTGGTAGACTAAAGAGTTAAGCTACCCAGTAGACAGAGCGTATCGATAAAGGGTTATGAAATTAGGTCAAGACATCGAGACATTGAAGTACTGAGAAGTGTATGTTAGTCACTGAACTAAGAGCTAATTATGGAGCCTAACATATGTTAGAAACAAGTATAGGAACACATTTAATGAGATGATATAGTAAAATGGATAATTTCAAGAATGAAAAGGAGGTTGGTTACAAGATCCACACATAGGAAAATTCAAGGATAAAATCTATGTTATAGATTAAGCAGCAAAAGTGAAGGTTTTATTTCCAAGAAGAGTGAAAGTTCTAAGGTGATATTGATGTGGTTAACTGAGCTTAAAGTTCACTAAATTAATTCAAAAATATAATCTAACACTTGAGCGTGATTGAAGGAAAACCTAATCAAGAAGATTAAGAGGCAAAAATAGAGTCTATTTAAAGGATAAATTCAAACAAAAAATGGCTAGCAAGTTGAAGTGTTGGAGTTCTGCCGAGTGATGCAGTGAAGAGAAAAGAAGTGATAAATATGAGTCTAGATAAGATATTGATGAAGTTTTGATGCTACTAGTTAGAGAGCGCATAAAGGCATCTGATCAAGAAAGAGGTAGTTGTAATTTTATAGATTATTTCATATATTTTTTCTTAGTTTCATTTGTAACAGAAAAATCTCTTAACCGAGTGGACTTAACAATCTTATTGTAAAATCCTTGAGAAAGGTGACATTCTAAAAGAGTCTTCAAAGCCCTCTAACCATGCCACTCCTAATAGCATGAAGATCTTAATGGTTTTAAGGTAAATCCCCTAACATGGTCACATTTACCAAATGTGTATTGTAATCTTTAACATGATAAGCTTTTAACTAAGCAGACTTCCGAAGAGTATTTTTCATTTATGGGTGAAAATTCCCACAAAGGTTATTCCCAAATTGGGTTTCCTCATTAAATCTAGGGTCAAATGTGTTGAATGATTCATGTGCATATCATTTACTGTTTATGCAAGTTATTGTTTAATTTATTGAAGATAATAGGTGATTTGGTTGCTGCAGTTGTTTATCCTACCGAGTTGAATCAGTGTTAAATTTTTAAGTTTAAAGTATCATAGTTTTCTAATTCACCCCCCTCTTAGTAATCCAACATCTATAGAGCATGATTTTAATTTCTCTCTATTCTCATCAAGAAATTTTTCTATTTTCTACTAATACACGTGTGTGAATTCATTACATATATTTGAATAGTAGGAGTTATAGACTATTCAACAAAAATAAAGGATGACCTAATTCATGAATATTAACAATGCAACCCAAATGCTAGACACCATACTACAAATTCCTTGATCAAATTCTACAATGATGAATTGTCAAATATCTAAAAACTCATTCTCATTCTTGTTCAACATTCACACTTTAGATACTATTATCATTGATATTTTGTATACACATACATGCTTAAAACAAACTAAAATGAATCTTATAATTTCTTATTAAAGGAACCTTATATACCAATGCATTGTTATTAATAATACTCAAACATACATCTTCTCTACCTTCTTTTTATTCCTTATGTCATTGAAATAATAAACCTCTACTACATGAATTTATTAGATCCTCTTAACTTCTCTATAGATATATGCTTAGTAGTTAAAAATAGATGATTTTATTTTCTCCCCCATTGGCACAGTGTCACAAGGATCACTTCAAAATCTCTAGATTGATCATCATCACAGTGGATGAATTTGACATATTGAATTATACTAAATTTTCATGGAACTTATGCTAGTAACTTTCGTGCCATACTTTCTTCTAATGGACTCATCTAATGTCTTACACTATCAAATGGATTATACACATCATATTTGGAACTATTTAAGAACCTTCTTGTGTAAATTCTCTCAATGCATTCACTTGTAGAGGTCAATTATCATTTAGAAATAATCCAAATCTATTATTTTCCACTATATAAGTAGTGAACAAACAAAGATGAGACTAAAATGGTGAGCCTTGAGACTTTTTATATTCCCCTCTTTGCATGAGTAATGGAAATAATAAATGGTTCTCCATATAAATATGTCTTAGATAAAACCTACTCTGATGCCATATTAAATAAAAGGATAATAAATGTTTGATTATAATTTTATATGATTTGCATAGATTTCATAGGAGATAGAACTATAATGAAATTTTTTTGTAACGGTCCCTTAGTATTAATTAAAAAATACTAGCTTTTAGTATATGAAAATTGAGAAAATACTTTTTTGGTTAATTTATTATTTATAATATCCTCTATGGAAAAACGCGTCCTACTTATGACTTAGCCACTATGTCTATGAATATTTTTTATATACATATATTAACCATTAGTATAACATAATAGTATTTGACATTATTAGCATATTGACTCATCATGGCTACCATGCTGGAATTTGAGCCCTATACTTAGGTACCCTTTTTAAGGTTCTTATTTGCATCTATTGTGTGTGACTTACCACATATCATTTCTTGTACTAAATATATTTATATTGTATATTATTATTGAAACTAAGTATGACTTGCATGATTGATTTATAGGTACTATTTTTTTTATTTAGTAGTAAACCACAAAAATCCTAGAAAACACTTGCATTGAAAATACATATCACATTTGAAGGAAATAGCCATGATTGAGTGCTATGAAATATTGTTAATAATCTAATAATAATATTAATTTGTATTGAATTGATATAATTTAATTATTTACAATGAGTGAATCAATTTTTGTAACTGATAAATAATAATGCCCTAAATGAAATTCTATGTGGGGATTAAGATGGATCATGGAAATCATCCTCATCTTATGAATTGAGACAATATGTACTAAATATAGCTCAATAGAATTATAGAAAAGAATTCCAAATTATAGTTTAGTTGCATAATTAAAAAGGGATCCTAACTAATTAAATGATAACAAATCAATTAATATGTGATATATTTATTTACATCAACACCTTCTTAAGATCAATCTAGAGAGAAACTGAAAAAATTGACGATGAATGAAAATATGGAAGCATGGGTCAGGCCCATGTACAAGACATAATGAGATATCCATGTCTTAACAAAATTAAATCTCTCAAAATTAGACAAAAAAGAGAAAAGAAACATTGAAAAAATCCTCTCCAAAAGAGAGAAAAGTGAATTAATTAGATTTGAGAAATAATGATAGGAGAAGTTGATGTGATCCCTGAAGGAGGAATAACTGAAAATCTAAACCACATTGCAGATTGAAAATAGAGAAATTGATATTCAATAGATTCAATTGGAATGATATTTGCATTGATTAGCATTAGATTTATAAGTCATTATTCCTGTGAATAACCACCTATGAAAATGTAACTTCCTATACCTAATTAATAACTTATTAATATAAACTATAAACTTAACTTAAATTAATATAAAACTCCAACATTCCCCCTTTATTACATTAATTTGAACAAGAGTGGAACACTTAAAGGGTTTTGAACCCAATCCTTCTAGAGACTTTGATGAATTTCCTTCACCAATCCTTGTCACTTTCTCAAGAAACATCAAAATGATTACATTAGTAGATATCCTAGTCGTGGAACTTGAAACCATCTGCACAACATGAGTGCTCCTACCTCTCATGCACAATGAGACATATTTCCTCTGAAATTCCACATCTCATCTAATTTTTTTTAATGCATTCTCTAGTACTAAACATAAGATGTATTTCCTCCAAAATTTCACATCTCCGAGATTGTCTAATGCCTCTTCAAGTGTTGCAAAAACATTCCCTCTTTTTCTCCACCAATCAACACCTACATGGATGCTCATAAGACATCTTTTCTCAAAAAGTGCACATCTCCTCCAAGTGTGTCTAACACCTCCTCAAGTCCTTGATAAAACATTAACCAAATCTTTTCCCACCATTTCTCCTTGAATATTGGATGACCATGATACCAAGCCCCCTATTTTCTTTAGGGACACAAATATGTCAAGCCCGCTCTTTTCTTTAGGGACAAATATTTCCAAGCCCCCACTTTTGATAGAAAAAAAAATGGTTATTCTCATGCAATGAATCATCCTTGAGTGAGAAGTTGTTTTGGGATGATATAAAACCTTCTACCTCCATTGTTTATAGCCTCTTGTAATCCTATTAATATGTATCCATTTGGTGACTCATCTAATTTCTTGAGGACATCGGCCCATATGACAAACATGGTCTTGAAAACACAAGTGATGTTTGGAAAATATGAAAAGATGAAAATTAAAAAAATTATGAACCCATAAACCCTAGAATTATTGATGCAACTTATTTAATGTATAACTATAATTTACATTTTCTGATACAATTAATCATTATCAACAACTCTTGAATAATTTGAGTATTCACAGTTAATAATAAATTTAGACTTGTTATTCATTTGTCTTTCATTTTTACCATATTCAGATGTAACCAGACACAATTGGTGCTCGTCATAGATTTTGTATGCCTTCTCCAAGACCAAACAATATTCCATCTTATACCATTTTATGAGATCATCAATGTTTTCACCTTCAAGCAATCATATTTTGCACATTCAATTCATGAAAGCTCCTAAATATGAACAATAAGCTCCAAGGATGAAATCATACTGCATAGATGATGAAATAATCAAATAGAATGCAAATTTAGCCACACCTATGATGGATAAAATAATTTATTTAAAACTTTAAAGACTTACAACAACAACAATGTGATATCTTTATTCAATCAAAGCTACAGAATTGCAGAAATGGATGACTCGATAAATATCAAATGCTCTCTTTCAATTAACATGAAATATATTCACTTCTTTGGTTTTAATAAAATAAACTACTTTCTGGTTACAAGTCCAATCCATAGGAAAACAAATTAAACCATCATCTAATTAGCATAACTATGTTCGTGTAAGAGATTCATGCCTTTTTAGATAGAACCAAGAAGTCTGTACACATTTTTTGGGATAATATTTTCTTCATTCTATATGTTGGTTTATTGTACTCGTTGTCACTTCCCAGTCTAAAAATATTTATAAATAATTGGCATAAATGCATACAGATTAAATCCCTCAATCCATCACCATTTTATATATTATATTTTATGCCCATATAGTTTTATACACACTCAACAAAACATTTAGATGCAACACCTAAATCTACAACATCTTCTCTGCAGTCAATGCCAAATGAATCTAATTATTTTGCACTTAAATGCCAAACACATGAGTGATACCACTCTGATACCAAATGCATGAGGAATAACTAAAAATCTAAACCATATTGTAGATTGAAAATAAAGAAATTGATATTTAATAGATTGAATTGGATGATCTTTACACCAATTATGATTGGCTTTATGAGTCATTATTATAGCGAATAACCACCTATGGGAATGTAACTTCCCATACCTAATTTATAACTTATTAATATAAACTATAAAATTAACCTAAATTAATCTAAAACTCATATGTTGCTTACCTGTGAATTCAAATGGCTTATGAGTGAGGGATGGCTAGAATATGGTTGGAATGTGACCGACTAAATATAATAATATTCTTAAATGGCTCTACTATCCTCTATTGGACTATAAGGTCAATAATTGAGGATTTAAAATATATGCTCCATAATTTCCAAGTCCGTAAAATCTTGCACGTGTTTTGTGATGGGAACCTTGTAGCTTATGGTTTTGTGAATTTAGGAGTGAGGTGTAATCATTTGGTGTCTTGGGATATTAATGATCATATCACAATTGAGATCCAAAAACTATTACATATTGATGCTAAGAAATTCTCTATTAAGCCTTGCCTTGGATTTGATAGATTTGTACATGACAATTGATTTGCATGTAAGGTCTTTTTTAATGATGGCACACCTGGCTTTTTAAATAGTAATTTATATTGGGTTTTGTTATGTTTTCCCTATTTATTTGAGCTGTGAGAATTGATTTGAAGTTGCTATAGGGGGATTGAAATGGGCTTGAATTGTTGGTGTATGATAAATTTCAGAAGGAACAAGTTGTTTGGTCAGAGTTGTGGATAGGTGGCCTTACCCCGTATATGGAGAAAATATATGGTGCTAACTTGCAGACCATGAAAGCTTTAATTAATGGCTAGGAGGAAGGAATTTTGAAGATGTATGGACAAGATTTAGGGATAAAAGATGATTTCATTTCCAAGGTCTCAAACACTATGGTTGAGGGTAGAAAATTTTACAAATGCAAGAAAACTGTGAACAAGGATTTGAATATTTTATTTGGTCTTGGTGAAAGAGATAAGGTTGGTAGAATATAAGATGGTGGGAATGATAGGGCCACCCTAAAATACTCTTAGCCTAATTTTGTTGAGGTTATAATGAGATACATGATTCTGGACGATAATTTTACAAGTTTATTCAACTACCACTTTGTGATTTTAAACCATTTTCATCATAATAAGTGCATCTATATTATGTATTATTTATTCACCTTATTGAACCATAGTCTAAGGGAAAAAAAGAGAAAAAATGCCTCACCTATATTGCATGAGGGTCTATTATTTTGATAATGGAGCATGCTTTTGATCTTCATATTGTGAGAAAACCCCTTCCTAAAACTGGTATATAGTTTGAGAAAAATGTGAGAGTTCATTATGACAATGAGGGGTCTTCTGATATTCAATAGTATGAATTATATGGGGATAGAATATTCTATTTTAATAGTAGAAAGAGATGGTTTTCCTCTACCCATAAAAGGGTTATCATTTCTAAAGATGATGAGTTAGAATATTCCCCCTTTATGGATTTTAATCATCACTCTCTTGAACCAAGCTCTTCAAAAAAGACTAAGGGGAAATCTAAAGTGTCGATTGGTAAGGTAAAAAGAAAGAGGTACATAATTGGGTCCCTCCCCCCTATGGATTCTAGGAAATCACCTTGAGTGAATAATTATAAGAAGCTAAAAGAGGAAATTCCTTATTCCCCTGAGAACCCCTCGGATGATATTATAGAGAAGGATCGCATGGATATCTATGTCGAGATTCCTTTGGTGGTGGGGAAAGATACCCTGGTAGAAAAGGGCTCTTCTTTTCTTGAGAACCTAACTATTTTTATCTTAATAAGCAGCTTAATGGACAACTAACAAGCGGTGTGGAATTGGAAAATTGATGAGATTACTAGTCTTAAGGATAACCTTTCCCAAACCAACCCCAAATTGGAATATATTATAACTAGTACCCAAACCCTATCCTAAGGAATTCATGAGCTTAAGGAGGATCATGAAAATAATATTAACATTTTGGAGGGCACTCTTAATATCTTGCAGGATACGGTCAAGGTTGTGATCACTCTTAGTAAGAGAACACTGGATGATTCTACTGAAGGGATTATCAAACTGAATGAACAAGAAAAGGTGCTTCAAGATCTTTCTAAGGGTGCTTCTTCCTCTCCCTCTATTAGTGTTAAATTTTACAAAGTGGTACATAGAAAAGATGAAGGATCCAATGTGGAAGTGGATATTGTTATTGGTGACCCAAAATAAGATACTCTTCAAGGCCCTACTACTAGAATCTGGACAAAAGATAAGGGAATTAATCATGTTGATATTTTAATACAATTATGATTACTAAGAGGTTTTTCACTTTTGTATACTCATAAAACATTTCCCTCTGACCACATCCACTTACACATAGATTTTACCTTTGTAGTTGAGCCATTTTCAAAAACTCTTTTGACGAAAAGAAACTTCTTGAATAATCCACCTTAAACATGTACCTCGATCAATGTTATGTCAATTAATTCCCACAATCATATAAATAACTTACCACTTTACGAAAATAATCACCAATCCTATTGCCACATTGAATTCCTTCACTGATCTACAAATTTTCATAGCTTGTTCAAGAACTCCGTCTTGGTTACCTTTCCATTTTGTTAACAC
This sequence comes from Thuja plicata, assembly GCA_018584345.1. Classification (NCBI taxonomy): domain Eukaryota; kingdom Viridiplantae; phylum Streptophyta; class Pinopsida; order Cupressales; family Cupressaceae; genus Thuja; species Thuja plicata. The sequence goes on from MU226082.1 coordinate 2,213,489, forward strand.
CACTTCCAGTCAAATAAAAATAGTTGTACTAGTTAACATTATGAGTCGCGCTCGCAAAAACAATATCTTGACATTATTGACAATTATATCCTATAAATGCTCAACAAAATATTTTATTGAATTATGATAACATTCAGTTCACTTACTCTCTGTCATTGACTCTTTCTAGCAGTTACCTAGTTTGAGTTCAATCAAACATAACCAACTAAATTCTTCATATCAAGAGTCAAGTTGGAAAATTTAATATCACAACACATGACATATACTTCCATTAGAATATAAACATTAGAAACATAATGTAACTAATGATTCACTTACACAATATTAGGTAACATACTAAAAACACTAAGTCAATAAGTTGGCATCAATGACATCCAAATAAATGATTCATCTATCATAAAATCTATACCAATCTTCATCAATGAAACACTTAGCATTAATGCATCTCTTATGCTACCAATCTATCCCTTTGGAATTGATGAAAACACTCTTATTTCCACAACACATAATGTGTGTCCTTGACAACACTCTTATAATCTTAATCTTCTGACTACTACAAAATATTTCCACTTCTGTCTTTACCTCTGATTTCTACTTCTATCTATAGCTCTAATCATACATTTTCTCACTCTGTCATACTGATTCATCATCTTCATATACTCCCTCTTTCATCCTTATCTTTTATGTTCTTCTGTTGATTTCATAAATATTCTTCCCCTTTATCAATGAAATATATATTCTCCCCCTGTAGGAAATACATATTCTCCCCTTTTGACAACAATGCCAAAGTTGTGAAATCATTCAAGCATCTATGAGAACGCTTGATTGATCCTTGCTTGATCTCTCCTCATCACTCCATTACAACATCATACTTAAGAATTCTCCCCCATTGATTTTTCCACCACTACATCAATTCATACATTTGATTTTCTAATAAACACATATGAAGTGATGCAATCGACATCATCCTCTAATTAACTTTAGATAGGGGAATAACCCCTAATCTACATCTAAGATATTCAAAGGTATCTTTTGGTAATTTCTTGGTGAATATATCAGAAACTTGTTCTTTAGTAGACACATAGTCAAGCCTTACCTCCTTCTCTTTTAAATTCTCTCTTGTAAAATGATATTTTATTGCAATGTGTTTGGTCTTCGAGTGCATAACTAGATTCTCAGAAATATTTATTGCACTAGCTTTACCAAAATATATAATAATTGGTTTTGTGACCTTTTCATGAATTATCTCAAGAATCTACTTTATCCATAGTGCTTGTTGACATTTAAGAGCAGTAGCAACATACTCTTCCTCAAAAGAAGATTGAGAAATACAATTCTGCATTTTACTAGTCCACGAGACTAATATTTCACCAAGAATGAATGTTCCACCACTTGTTCTCTTCCTATCATCAACATTTCCTTCTCAATCTGCATTTCTAAACACATTCAAACAAAAATTTCCATCCTTACCATATCATAATCCGTAATCTTCAGCTCCTTTGATATATCTAAAGATCCTCTTTACTACAACCAAATGTGAATCCTTTGGATTTGATGAAAACCTAGCAACAATACCAACAACATGTGCAATATGTTGTGTATTGTGCACAATATGCTACAATTTACCAATCATGGATCTATATAGGGTTTCATTTACCTCTTTTTATTCATCCTCCTTAAATATTTTTCATCCCATGACCATAGGCGTTCCCACTTGTGTTGAGTCTTCCATGCAAAAAGTTTTCAGAATCTCCTTCACATATTTAGATTGACTTAGTTACATTTATTTCTTTATCTAATGTACTTTAAGTCTAATAAATAATTGTATTTCTCCTATCATGAAAATTTATAATTTTTTCCTTATTTCTTCTACAAATTATCTCCTTAATGCTTCCTTTTGACCAAATATTATATCATCAAAAACAATTTCAGCAATCAATGTTATGTCTTCACTTTCAGATTTTAGATATACATTTCTATTTTCAGTAGTTCTTTTGAAAAATATTTGAATAGATATTCATACAACCTTTCATACCATGCTCTTAGATCTTTCTTTAGTCCATAAAATTCTTTATGCAATCTACATACCATGTCTTCACCTTTCTAAGTTGCAAATCCTTTAGGTTGTTCAATGTCACCAGTCATAAAAGTGGATTTTACATCCATTTGGAATACCTTAAAACGTTTATAATAAGCATATGCCAAAATTATCCTTACACCTTCAATTCGAGAAACATGTTCTAAAATTCTCGCCATAGTTTAGTCCTTCATCTTGTGCATACCCTTTGCAAACTAGTGTTGTCTTATTTCTGATCACTTCTACTTTCTCATTCAGCTTATTCATAAAAATATTTTTAGTACCTATAAAATTCTTGTCAGTAGGTCTAGGTTCTAAAGTACAAGTGATATTCTTCTCTATTTGTTCTAATTCTTCTTTTATAGCCATAACCCAATCATCATTTTCCAAACCATCTTTAATAGTTTTAGGTTCTAATTCAGATAGAAGATAAGTGCTTTCTCTTACTTTTCTCCTTGTCATCACTCTATCATTTTCATCTCTAATAATCTAATTTTGTGTATGATTAAGTTTCACATTATTTAGGAGTACCGATTATGTCCTTTGGTTACCTTCATCATAATTCACCGGTTGTGCATCATTCATCACTTTAGTCACCTGTGGTGTTGTATCTAGCTCCACCAGTTGTACATAACTAAACCTGTCATAGTCTTTTGGTTCCTTCTTGCTATCTTCCTCATTTTTATTATAACATTTGTCAATTCTAACATTGGTACTTTCAATCATCTTGTTAGTATGCTTGTTAAAACATTTATTATCTTTAATTCTAGTAGAATAGCTAAGAAATATTCCTTCATCACTCTTAGAATCAAATTTACTAGTTTTATCATCCTTCTTTCTGTAACATTTTATTCTAATAAAATTGAAGTAATTTACACTAGGAGTATGATTATACCATATCTCATAAGGTTTTTTTTTGTACCCTTCTTAAGTTGTACCTGGTTCAATGTATAAACAATAGTACTTATAGATTCTCTCTAAAAGATTAGAGCCACTCCCTTTTGTATCAAAAGTTTTCTTGCACAATCAATTATGGATCTATTCATTCTCTCTTCAATTCCATTTTGTTGTGGTGTTCTAGGTGGTGACATTTGTCTTTTTATTCCATGTTCTTCACACAATGTTCTAAACTCATGTGAGGTAAACTCACCTCCTCTATCAAATATAAGAAACTTGATTACCTTACCTATTTCTTATTCAAATCTTTCTTTATACACCTTAAATATGTAGAACATATCATATTTATCCTTCAAAAACATAACAGACATCATTATTGAATAATCATCAAAAAATAAGATAAAGTACTTATCTGCATAGTAGCTTTTTGTCCTCATCAGTCCATACAAGTCAGTTTGGACAAGGTCAAGAATGTTCTGAGATGAATAGAATTTACTAGTAAAGCTAGATCTAGTTAAATTTCCTAGCTGACAATCCTTACAAACAACATTTTCAGGCCTAGCTAAAGTAGGAAAACCTCTAACAAATTTATTCTTATTAACCTTTACCAAATTATCAAAATTAAGATGACAAAATCTTTTATGCCATAGTCAACAATATCCAACTTTAGAAAACAAGAAGCGTTTACTAGTAGATTTCAATTGGAATAGGTTACCTCTAGTGTGTTTACTGGTAGTAATAAAATCTTGATATTTTCCTAAGATCTTGCAAACACCATTACTAAATTCAAATATAAAACTTTTTTTATTCAGCTAAGAAACACTTAACGAGTTATACTTTAATCTATCAGCCCAACAAACATTATCACAATTAGTGTTATCACTAAGTGCTATTGCACCTTTCCTAATTACAATTTTGGCTTGTACTGACCCTAGCCAAGTTAGTAGGTTTTTATTTTACCTTATAAGGTATTTCTAGTGTGTTCGTAGGTGGATTAGACTAGGCTCAATCCAACCTAGATGTTTATTTCTTTCTAGTTGTTAGAGCTAGATTAGACCTAAGGTGGGAAAATGGGTATAAATATGACTAAAAGACTTTAAGGCTTAGGAAAGGGTATAATAGTGCTGAAAATGGTTCTTAGAATCATTCTAAACCATTACATGTTGAATAGAGACCCTTAGCTACAATTATGCATGCCAAAAAATGGAAAAATGGATTCCTTACAAGGAAAAATGATGGGTAGTTTCCATAATGGCCGAGAATAATGGGCATAGAATATTAAGGAAAAATGGATCCCATTTCCTAAGGTGTGGAGTGGACAAGTGTTACTTTGGAAGTGAATGAAAGATTTATGTTCTGGTTTTGAGTAACAATGAAACTCCATTGTGTTTATGAGTTATTATATGGATTGAATTACAAGAGATGGTGTTTGTTTTGTGTAGTAGTGACAATTCTAAGTACTTTGTGTTCAGTAGTATAGTTTTTTTGAGTTCATTTGTTTAGCTTTTGTAAATTGTGTAGTTGCTGGAGTAGATAGTGTGGTTTTTATTTTTATGGCTCCCCCATAGAATCCAACCATGCAAATCATCATGTCATAGATAAATCTTCTATGGGAGCCACTTTATAGTGTATATTTTAATGTAGGAGTCTAGAGGAGCGAGTTTTTTTTTTTTTTAAGTTCATGCCCTAGGCGAACACTGTGTGTCCGGTTAGAGCTTTGGCATGAACTAATAGTGCATGATTGCAAGGTAATGATTGTGAGAGTGAAACAAAGGGTGGTTTCATATGAAAAAAGGTCTTATAGACACATCTTAAGAAGCTTGAGCATTGAACAATCCATCTTGATGCATTTTTTAGGAGAAATGAGAGGACTAAAAAAATATAGGCCAATTAGCCCTATTAGGCGTACATTTCACAAATCAACTGTACGGATGACCTAGGAGCCTAAGACCACAAAACATTTAGGGTCTTGAAAAATGGTATATGTATCTCAAGTTATTTTTTGTTGTTATTTGGAAGTTTTGAGAAATAATTGAGAAAAACCCTCTGAATAGGGCTAATTGAGCAATTAGCCCTATTAGGCTAAAAGCATAGTAAGTCTTGAACTTTAATGATTTATTCTTGATGACCCATTCTAATGGAGTCATATGGATGTCAAGTGATTGTTTCAATGATGGATATACCCCCTGCAGCACTTGTTAGGATGTTGTGAAGAGTTTTCACTTGCAGTCATCCAAGGAAGAGTGAAGAGTTGAAGTAACCTTAATTTTAGTGATCCCTCAAGGTGAATCACAAAGCTACTAACTCTTGGATTTGAGTTAGCATAGTATTAGGATAGAAGATAAAATACTATTGAGGTCCTAGAAGAGATCTTAGGATCTGGGTGATGTAACAACAAGCCTTACTCTCCTACCCTATCCTCCACAAGGGTCTTCAATAGGCTTCTTCTCTAGCCTAATTAGGCTTCTTCACTAACCCTAACCTTAAAGTATCATTTCCACAAGATCCCACTCAAATTCATCTTGAGTACACCAATAAGGAACTCAAACTACTTAATACCTAGCCATAGTTCTCTTCTTGTCCATCTTCACAAATTGATCCAAAATGGTCAAGAACTCTTCCATATGGAGAGGTAGGCTTCTATATGGTTAACTAGATCCAATCCAATGTCTACAAACACCCTTTACCATGGAACCCTAAATGAGTGCCAAGAACCAAGTCAAATTCACCCAAAATAGGGATACAAGCATTAGGCCTAACTCGACAGTTCTTCCAAAATATCTTGCACAAATCCTTAACAAGTTGGAAAACTAGCATTGGATTCTGATACCCTTTATCAATACCCTAAATATTTTCTAGGTCTTACTTCCCAAAGGTGTTCGTATAGTAGCTCCTGTAATCATGCCCAAAAATCAAGGTTTTTTTTAAGCATTATGACTATTTGCACAATGTTTGGTTTTATTACCATTCAAAAATATTCACCTAATCTTCTCCTCTGATTTGGGGCTCCTATACACACCACACTACCTCTCCACAACCTAGGATTGAAGAAATCAATGCTTTCAATCCCTCCAATTAGCTGTACAACTTCCTGTGATCCCAAGCCATGCAAACCTGGCTGGCCTAGGGCATCACATTAAAAATAGCTCCCTTGATTTCTAGGGCCCCTACTTCAGTGTAAAATATGTACATGGATTCATCTCCCTAATCCCAAACGACCATGCAAACTCCACGGTGGGAAGAGGACTTATGACCCCATTTCTGGAAGTTGCTTGGTTCAGACTAGCGACTGGCTTAAAACAATAAGAATTTACAAAACTAAATAAATTAACACCAAATGAAAATATATCACCACACAAAATATCAAAACACACTACCCTAACATATTCAAGAGTTACAGTACAAAATCTAATCCATGAAAATACAAAATGCTCAGAAAAACAAGAACTACAATTGTTTCCTTGATAATAAAGTCCATACAATAACTTTTCAAAATCAACAAACCTCTTCAAAAGGTCAAGGGAGGTATTAAATAGGTGTTTATGGTCCTATCCTGACTATTTTAGATAGTTCAAACCATCCAATTCCCTAAAAGACATTATTGTAAGAATTTTTGTCAATGTCTTCAATGACAACATTGACAACTTTTGCAAGTTTTGTGCTTCTTGCATAAAACATGAACAAAAACCTCAAGAGAAAGTAGCCAATTGGATAGTTAGGCTATGTAAACATAAAATAGGCCTTGTAAACCCTTACTTTTCCAATTTGACCCCTGGATGGATCATTTTCACTACTGCCCCATTATTGGCAATATAGAACAAAAGAGTAACTTTGGACATTACTTAAAATAAAATCACTAAAGACCTAAATAAACCTCCTCATCTAACTCAAAACATCCTAGGACTCACCTATTCCTATTATTTCACTAGTGGTGTGGATAGGACTACTACAAGCCAAAAAAAAATTAGAAGCCCTAGGTTACATTTCAGCCTTACATGGGTGCTCCTGCACCACTAGGGAAGGCTACGACAAGAAAGGTCCTAAGTAAGTGATTGTCCAAGGAAACCTTGGAGAATCTCTATCAGATTGGTATTAGAGATTTTTGATTAGGCCTATGGTGAATTTTCCAACTAGAAGAGTTAGTAGGAGAGTCTAGACTTGTGACAAATGCAGAGTTGGAAAAGAAGGTAGATGAGCAAGAAGAAGATAATAGATTGCTCAGAGAGAGATTGGCACAATTGGAACACAAAGTGGACCAAGTGAATGAGAAGTCTGAAGAATTCAAGGACAAGGTTGAAGGAAAGAGTAAGGAAATTTCATTAGATTATGAATTCCCTAAAGCTGACCATGTCCTCACTGAGGAAAAGTGCTTAAAGCCTTAAGTGGTAATTCTCTAGAAGGATTTCCCATCTTTAGTGGAAAGATGGAACCAAAGATAGTCATAGATTGGATAGAAGTACAAGAGAATCACTTTGAATGTGATGGCATTATTGAAGCTCAGAAGGTTAAAGTTTCTAAGGTCGCACTTAGAGGGTATACACTCACTAGGTGGAAATTTATCCAAGATGAGAGAGGGAAAGAAGGAAAGAATTACATTGCTACATGGAAGGATATGGTTGCAAAAATTAGAGATGCTTATGTTCCTAAGGATTATGAAACCCAAATGGATAAAATAAGACAAATTCTAAGGTAGAAGGAATTAGATGTGAACTCCTATACTAAATAATTTCAAAGGCTATGTATGAGTTCTCGAGCTATAGAAGATGACAAGGTGAAGGTATCTAGACAGCTTAATAGCCTCAAGTGGACTATACAAGATGAAATGAGTCTCTTGACTCTTGATACTATTGAGAAATGTCACCAAATTATAGTAAAGGTAGAAGATAATCTAAGGAATAAACAAGATTCAAGAACCACCAGAGGTAGAGGCAAAGGAAGAGATAATAGAGGACAAAGAGGTGGATATGGTGGAAGAAGTTTTGAAACAAAGAGTCAAGGAGAGACCAAAATTACTGAGCAACAAGAAGAAAGCTCAAATAGAGACAAATACAATAGAGGAATGAATTATAATAGTAGTTGGAGAGGAAGAGGCAATATCCAAGGAAGAGGTAACTATTTTGAAAACATGAAATGTTACCACTGCAACCAGATGGGACACCTTGCATATAGATGTCCAGAGAAAGGGTCTATTTCTCATGGACCTAACAAGAGGGTAAAATATGTTCAAGAGGAGACTAGTGGTGGAATTAAACACCATGAGGTACCCCTAGAGTCAGAGGAAGGTGATTACTTGATGATGAGAAGGACATTAATCAAGGATCCAGTCAAAGAGGAACCTAGTGAAAGAAGGTCTTTGTTTAGAGTGAAATGCAATATGATGGGAAAATTTTGTAGAGTCATTAAGAGAATACCCCATACCAACCCGTACAAAGTCATTTGGTTAAACAAAGGGAAACATATCCTTGTCAATGAACAATCTTGGGTGGAGTTTCCAATTGGGAGATACAAAGACAAGGTGTTGTGTGACATCCTTCGTAAGGATACATTCCACCTAATCCTTAGAAGGCCATGAAAATTTCATAGGTAGGCCATGGATGATGGAGCAAAGAATTATTATTCTTTCAAGAAAGACAATGTGACTTACAAGATAGAGTCACTACTCCAGAGGATGGAGATATTAATTATACAAGCCCCAAGGTTCTTATGGTCAGTGAAAAGGAATTCATAGAAGCCTTAAAAGAACAAGATGGAGTTGGTTTTGCAATTGTGTTGAACCCAAAAGAAGAAATTGTAGACAAGTCATTTAAGAAGAAAGAATTGCCAATGGAAGTGCAGGAGATGTTACAGAAGTATGAAGGCATTTTTTAGTGATGGACAAACATCAACCCTACCCTCTAAGAGAGCTATATAAGTCATTAAATAGACTTTATCCAAGGAGATACCCTTCCTAATAAGGCAGCCTATCAGATGACCCCTCAACAAAGTGAGGAAATAGCTAAGCAAGTCCAAGAACTCCTAAGCCAAGGTATTATTAGGAAAAGCATTAGTCCTTGTGTCATCCCCACTATCTTAGGACCTAAAAGGGAGGAAATTGGATGCTATGTACTGACTCAAGAGAAATAAAGAAGACAACCATTAGGTATAGGCTCTCTATCTCTAGGATAGAACACCTAATCGATTGTCTAGGAGAAACCAAGTTTTTCACTAAGATTGACCTAAAGAGTGGATATCATCAAATTAGGTTAAATGAAGGGATGAATGGAAGATAGCCTTCAAAACCATAGAAGGTTTGTATGAATGGCTTGTGATTCCATTTGCAATATCCAATTCCCCATATACATTCATGAGATTAATGAATGAATTCCTTAAAGACTACATAGGAAAATTTGTAGTAGTTTGTCTAGATGACATCCTCATCTATAGTAAGACAAAAGAGGAGCATCTCAGACATCTGCAGATAGTTTTCAAGAAACTACATGAGGATAAATTGATGATAAACTTGGAGAAATGTGAATTCATGAAGCAAGATTTGGTGTACCTTGGATTTGTGTTATCTCAAGGCAATCTAAAGATGAATCCAAGAAAAGTGGAAATCATTATCAACTGGCCTACTCCAAGGAAAACAACAAAGGTAAGAATTTTTCATGGTTTAGCTCAGTATTATAGGAATTTCAAAAAGGAATTCAGTGCAATTTGTGCTCCTATGCTTGATACTATAAAAGGAGGAATGAAAATTAATTTTTTGTGGAATGAGAAAGGTAACCATGGATTTGAGTTGTTGAAGAAGAAGATTGCTACTCAACCAATATTGATTTTGCCAAGTTTTGAGAATATGTTCACTATTGAATGTGATGCTAGTAAAGTGGCTATTGGAGTTGTTTTGATCCAAGATGGAGGACCAATGGCTTTTCATAGTGAAAAGATAAGTGATGCTAAGAAGAAGTACTCTTCTTATGACCTAGAGATGTATGATCTGGTTCAAGCATTAAGGAAGTGGGGACACTACTTGCTTCCAAAAGAATTTTTGGTCTTTTGAGACAATCAAGTCCTAATTTTCCTAAACTCACAAGAAAAAATAAGTCATAAACATATGAAGTGGGTGGAGTATATGCAGGCCTACACCTTAAACATTAAGCATAAAAAGCGATTGTAGATGCATTAAGTAGAAGATCCTTGACTATACAAGAGATACCCTTGTAGATCATGGGTATTGAGAGCTTCAAGAACTATATGAAGAAGATGAATACTTTGAAAACATATATAAGGTATGTTAAGAATATAAGAATCATTTTCATGGTGAATACTCTGACTATATTTTACAAAGTGATCTATTGTTTAAAGGAAGTTAGTTATGTGTTCCTAGAGGGTCTATTAGAGGCAACCTTATACAAGAGAAGCACAATGGTGCACTTAGTGGTAATTTTGGTGTCAATAAGACCCAAGAGTTAGTGCAGAGGTTTTACTTTTGGCCTAAGGTGAATTTGGATATTAGGAAGTATGTATTAAGTTGTGTTGTCTTTTAGAAAGAAAAAGGTACATATTCCAATACAGGCCTTTTCCAACCCCTTCCCATTCCTAGTAGACCATGGGAATGATTGAGAATGGATTTTGTGGTAGGATTTCCTAATACCAAATAGGGAATGGATAGCATCTATGTTATTGTAGATAGATTCAGTAAGATAGCACATTTTGTACCATGAAAGACAATCCATGATGCAAACCAAATAGCTCACCTATTCTTCAAGGAGGTGGTCATAATTCATGGGCTACCATTGAGTGTAGTATCAGATAGAGATACAAATTTCATGAGCCATTTTCGAAAGACACTATGGCAAAAGATAGGAACCAATTTGTCTTTTGGGTGTGCATACCATTCTCATACTAATGGTGAAACAGAGGTGGTAAATAGGAGTCTAGGTAACCTCCTAAGGTTCTTAAGTAAGGAGTATCGTCAAGCTTGGGACCAAGTCATTGGAAAGGCAGAGTATGCATATAATGACACTATCAAAATAACCACAAGGAAAATCCCCTTTGAAAAAAATTATTTAATACATACAAGGGGAGCATTGGAACTCATAGAATTGAAGGATGGGGCTGAGGGAAGTGGCTATGCAAAAGATTTTTCACATTCTATGCAATAAGTGCATGAGATATTGAGAAAGACATTAAATGAGAATGCATAGAAGATAATGAGCAAGGTAGATGAAAGAAAAAGGGATGTCCAATTCCAAGTAGGGGATCTATTAATGGTCCATCTAAACAAGGCAAGATTGCAGAAAGGAGTACCTCATAAGCTATAGATGAGAAGAATTAGCCCAAGTACAATTCTGGCCAAATATGGCACTAAAGCATATAAAGTGGAGCTATATTTCTTTATATCTTGTGTTCAATGTGGAAAATTTGATCTTGTATAAAGGACCAAAACTAGATCTAGTCCATAGGCTTATAGAGGTCATAAAGGAGGTAGAAGACCTGAACTTGACCCCTACTCCACCTAGGAAGGTAGAGAAGATACTTGACTCCAGGGCCTACAAGAAACCAGACAAAGAACCTATTATGAGCACTTGATTAAATGGTATGGAAAAGAAGATGCATAGGAAACTTGGATCAAGGAGACTGAATTCAAGAATTTGGGAGTGGATTCCAACTTACTGAATCCAAGGGTGGATTGAAGTCTTTTTATTTGGGGAGGATGGTGTTGGATTACCTAGGAAAATCCTTAAATCTTATTATAGTTTTGGCCTATACTGACCCTATCCAAGTCAGCAGGTTTTAATTTTAACTTATAAGGTCTTTTTAGTGTGTTCCTAGGTGGATTAGACTAGGCTCAATCCAACCTAGATGTTTATTTCTCTCTAGTTGTTAGAGCTAGATTAGACCTAAGGTGGTAAAATGGGTGTAAATATACCTAAAAGCATTTAAGGCTTAGTAAAGGGTAAAATATTGCCTAAAATGGTTCCTAAAATCATTCTACACCATTCCAGGTCGAATAGAGACCCTTAGCTACAATTATGCAAAAAGATGTACTGTTGTCACAATGTTGCTTGACAACATTTTAGAAACTTTTTATGTTGCATGACACCAAATGAAAAAATGGATTCCTTTCAAGGAAAAGTGATGGGTAGTTTCCATAATGAACTAGATTCATGGGAATCACATATTAAGTAAAAATGTATCCCATTTCCCAAGGTGTGGAGTGGAGAAGTGTAACTTTGAAAGTGCCTGAAGGCTTTTTCTTCTGGTTTTCAGTAACAGTCGAGTTGCATTGTGTTTACGACTTATTGTATGGATTGAATTGAAAGATTTGGCATTGGTTCTATGTAGTAGTGATAATTATAAGTACTTTTTGTTCAATAGTATAGTGGTTTTGATTTTATTTGTTTATCTTTTGTAAAAACAATTTTAAACTGTGTAGTTGCTGGAGTAGAGAGTGGTTTTTAGTTTTATGGCTCCCCCATAGAATCCAACCATGAAAATAAACATGTCCTCGATAAATATTTTAGGGGAGACTCTTTATAGTGTATATATGTAGGTAGGATTCTATAGGAGAGAGTTTTTTTTATTTTTAAGGTCATACCCTAGGCGAACACTGTGTGTCTCGATAGATTTTTGGCATGAACTAGTAGTGCATGATTGTAGGGTAACATTTGTAGGAGTGAAACCAAGGGTGGTTTCATATGCATAGATTTCTTATACACACCTATTAAGAATATTGATCAATGAACAATCCATCTTGATACATTTTTTAGGAGAAATTAGAGGATGACAAAAATATAGGCCAATTAGTGCTATTAGGCCTACATTTCAGGAATCCACTATACAGATGACCTAGGAGCGTATGAAAAAAAATTATTCAAGGTCTTGAAAAAGGGTATTTGGATCTCAAGTTATTTTTTGGGGTTATCTAGAATTTTTGAGAAATAATTGAGAAAAACCCTCTGAATAGGGCTAATTGAGCAATTAGGCTTATTAGGCCAAAAGCATAGTCATTCTTGAACTCGATTGATCTATTCTTGATTACCCATTATAATGGAGTCATATAGATGTCAAGTGATTATTTCAATGATGGATACACCCCCTACAACACTTGTGAGGATTTTGTGAAGATTTTTCACTTGGAGTCATCCAAGGAAGAGTGAAGACTTGAAATAACCTTAATCATAGTGAATCCTCAAGGTGAAGCACAAAGAGACTAACTCTTGGAGTTGAGTTAGTGATGTGGGTGTTCCAAGGCTTGCTAGCACTTCATCCAAGAGACTTTAGCTTGTCTCTTGTAGGAACCTAATCTCCTCTAGGTCATGATTGGCTTAGATGATTAACTAATTCCAATTCCAACTCTTATCTAAGAGTTGTAATCCTTGTGCTTCACCTTGAAAGACTAACACCTTTTTGTTAGTTCAAATCTTCACTTCTCCTACTACACTTAGAAATATCTAAGTGCCAACTCCATTGTAGCATTGATGATTCATTGTAGGGGTGATCATCATCATAGAAAAATTTCATTTTCTCCCATTTGGATTAATTTTGAGGGATCTCATAAGAATTTTCAGTCGATTCCAAGTTTTTGTCTTCAAGAGGCCTAATTGGGCTTATTTCCTTGTAGCCTTTTACAGTGATTCCCAATTCTCTCAAAAACTTCCCAAGGATTTGAATATCCAATCCCACATTCAAACACCCTTTATCATTTTACAAAGGATTTTGTAGGTTTTAGTCTCCTAGATCCTCCGTACATAGGGTTCCTACAATCTAGGTCCAATAGGTCTAATAGGCCTAATTTCTAGGAATGTCCACAACATAGTTTAAAAATTGCTCAAAAATTGGTCTCATGGATTGGTATGAGCTCAATCCTCAAATTAGGTTTGAATATGAACATACCCTATCTCAAACTGTACTTGGCATGTACAGTACTTCTCTACCCTGCAAGAAATCTTACATTCTTCAGCACTAAACCTCTACCCGGGCACTGTCTACTCGCGTAGGGCTTAGTAGTAAAAATAGCTATCCATCTTCCTAAGACTCCTAATCCTAAACATATATACACTACTGAGTTCCCTAACATATCCATCCATTCTTAGGTGTTTCCCATGTCTAGATTTCATGGGGGAGCCATGAATCGACTAACTTGTCAGGACAAGACCAATGGAGGCTCTAAACCAAAAACAATTTATTCAACAGACTAAACCTATTCTAATAAACTTTTCTATCAAATGAAAAATTCTTCGGATAGTGTAAAGAAAACTAAACAATCACTTGATTTAGTCTTTCGATCTATTACACATGACTATCACATCAAAATGCTCGAGTTTTCTGAAATGCAAAGTTGCAAAGCTACTATTCAATATTCAAAACTTGTTACAATGCATGACTACCTCTGAGATTTCAGTCTTGGGTAACATTATATTCCATCTCCATGATTCTAGGGACTATTGGTCAATTCCCCACTCCTAGCTTCAAGGTAATTCGATGTAACCGAGTTGCATGCAACATTTGTAATAATTGTAAATGTTGTCATAGCAACTTTTTAGAAAATTTTGGCATCTTTTCCATTATGCCTCCTCCCTAAGTTTTAGGACCTCTAACCTCTTCATTTAAAGGATCCAAGATCATTCATGACCTTATGGAATCTCTATGACATCATTGATGTGTTTAAGACACATTGAAGACTCTAACTCAAACTCCTAACATTAAGAATTTAAAAACTACTAACAATGGCTAATTTGGTGACCTTAGTCCTAATGACTAACTCAGCTAGCCCACATTGCAATGACCTTCTAAGGTCTACAAAAAAAACTAACTATCTTGACTTGGCCAATGTCAAGTACAAGCCAAAAATGACTAAAACATGGAGGTTAGCCTAGGTGTGCTCCTGCACCATCCTCCCCAAAACAAAAAGTGCAATCCACCATTGGGTTGAGGATGCTTGGATCAATCCCCATTTTCTTGAACTCTAATTCTTTTACCCATACTGCATCAACATTGGTTTGACCATGCTTCTTTATCAAGTGTTCTTTGTATTCTTTGGTTCTAGTCTTCTTGTAGATTCTAGTATCCAGTACACTTTCATCTCCTATGACTATAGCAGGGGGTAATTGGAGATCTTCCACATCTCTGATCTCTTCTTTGAGACTCTGATCCATGTCTTATTGTGGTCCTTTGTAATGGACTAAGTCTGCAATATTAAAAATAAGTGACAATTCACTATCTTTCAGTAGCTCAAATCTGAATGCATTATCACCATACTTAGCTAACATAGAACAGGGACCTATCCTTCTCATCTTCAACTTGTGAGGGAATCCCTTTTGAAGTCTTGATTTTTTAAGATGCACCATGACCATGTCACCCACATTGAACTAAAATGTTCTTCTACCTTCATCAACCTTGGTTTTATGTTTCAAGGTGTTGTCTATCAAAGTCTTCCTGACTATATCATGTATCTCTTGCATTGCATAAGAAAAATCATCTGCATATCCACTTTCCTTTACTTCATCCTTCAATTCTCTCAACTCATAGACTCCTATAGGGTGTAATCCATATACTATCTCAAAGGGACTATTCCCTGTTGACCGGTTGATGGTGTCATGGTAAGCATACTCAGCTTGTCCAATCAATTGATCCCATTGTTGTCCATATTCTTTGGTCAAGAACCTTAGTAGATTTCCAAGGCTAGTATTCACCACTTCGGTTTGACCATCAGTTTGGGGATGGTATGTAGACCCAAAGGATAAATTAGTGCCCAATCTTTTCCAAAGAGTCTTCCAAAAATGGCTCATAAATTTAGTGTCAATATCTGACACTATGCTCATAAGTAACCCATGGATTCTTACTATCTCTTTGAAGAAGAGTGAAGCTATTTGGATGGCATCATTAGTGGTCTTGCATGGCACAAAGTGAGCCATCTTGTTGAATCTATCCAAAACTACATATACACTATCTATGCCTTGTCTTGTCTTGGGTAACCCAACTACAAAATCCATGCTCAAGCATTCCCATGGCCTAGTGGGAATAGGTAGTGGTTGATAAAGGCCTACATTTGAAGAAGTACCTTTTACTCTTTTACATATAATACAACTTTTGACATACCTCCTAACATCAAGATTCATCCTTGACCAACAATAGAACCTTTGAACAAGTTCTTGGGTCTTATTGATCCCAAAGTGACCACTCAATGCACCATTGTACTTTTCTTGGATTAAGTTCTCCCTAATAGACCCTCTAGGGACACAAAATTGATTTCCTATAAACAAAAAGTTTCTTTCCAAAGTGTATTTAGCATACTTGCTATGAAAATGATTATTGAATTCAGCACATATCTTATAAATTTATGCAAAGTCTTCATCATCAGCATATAGATCCTTAAAATGATCTATTCCCATAATCTTCAACTTAATTTCCTAAATTGTGAGAGCTCTTCTAGACAATGCATCTGCCACTTTATTGAGGAAACCTTTCTTGTGTTTGATATTAAAGGTATAAGCTTGTAGGTACTCAACCCACTTCATGCTCTTGTGACTTAACTTTTCTTGTGAATTCAAGAAACTTAAAGCTTGATTATCTGAGTAGACTATGAAATCCTTGGGGAGTAAATATTTCTCCATTTCCTTAAAGCCTAAACCAATGCATACATTTCAAGGTCATAGGAAGAGTACTTCCTCTTTGTTTCACTCATCTTTTCTTAATGAAATGCTACTAGTCTGCCCTCAAAGCTTGGCAAGACTAAGATAGGTTGGGTAGTAATCTTTTATTTGAATAACTCAAAGATATTAGTGGCTTATTCATTCCACATGAACTTAGTCTTCATCCGTCCTTTTATTGTGTCCAACATAAGAGCACAAATAGCACTAAATTGCCTTATAAACTTTCTATAATACTGAGCAAGGCCATGAAAACTTCTTACCTTTGTTGCTGTCCTTGGAGTAGGTTAATTCATGATGGCTTCCACTTTAATTTTGTCCATTTTTATATTTCCATGAGAGAGAACAAACCCAAGGTACACTAGCTTTATTTTGATGAACTCACATTTCTCCAAGTCGATCATCAACTTCTCTTCATGCACCTTCTTGAAGACAATCTCAAGGTGTTGAAGATGTTCCTCTCTTGTCCTACTATAAATCAGTATATCATCAAGATATACTACTACAAATTTACCAATTTAGTCTTTGAGGACTTCATTCATGAGCCTCATGAATGTAGAGGGGGCATTAGATAGTCCAAATGGCATGACAAGCCATTCATACAAACCTTCATTAGTTTTGAAGGTTGTCTTCCATTCATATCCCTCATGTATCCTAATTTGGTGATACCCACTCTTCAATTCTATCTTGCTATAGTACTTGGCTTCACCTAGACAATCCATTAGGTCCTCAATCCTAGGTATGGGGAACCTATACCTAATGGTTATCCTATTTATGGCTCTTGAATCAGTACAAATCCTCCATGTTCCTCCTTTCCTTGGTGCTAGGACAATAGGTACTGCACAAGGGCTAATTATTTTCTTGATAAGGCCTTGGTTAAGGAGTTCTTCTATTTGCCTAGCAATCTCCTCATTTTATTGAGGGGTCATCTTGTAAGCTGACTTATTAGGTAGGGTAGCTCTGGGTATGAAGTTTATCCTATGAATTTTGGCTCTTTTAGGGGGTAATGCTGATGGTTGTCCATCACTTACTATGCCATCAAAAGTCTGCAACATGCTTTGTGTCTCCTTAGGTATCTCTAATTTCTTGTCTCCTTTTTCTTCATTCTTTTCTCTTGGCCTTAGTACCAATGCATAGCCAAATCCTTCTCCTTCTTCCATGGCTTCTATGAATTATTTTTCACCTGACATAAGCACATTAGGACCTGCTATCTTCACATCTGCATCCTCTAACAATGATTGGATTTTGAAAGTTAATTTGTCCTTCTTGAATGTATAGGAGTTCTTGAGTCCATTGTGTATAGCTTGGCAGTCAAATTGCCATGGTCTGCCTAGGAGAAAGTGACATGCATCCATAGGTAGCACATCACATAGAACCTTGTCATTATATCTCCCTAGAGGGAACTCTACCCAAGCTTTCTCATTGACTAAGACATCATGTCCCTTATTGAGCCATGTGACCTTGTAAGGATGGGTGTGGGGTATCCTTGTCGTGCCTAACTTGTTGACTGCTTCTTCTAAAACAATGTTGTTAGTAGACCCTTAGTCCACAATGAATCTACATACTTTTCCCATCACCTTACATTTGTTTCTAAATATGGACCTTCTTTGGCTTGGCTCTTCTTTAACCGGCTCCTTGATCAATGTTCTCCTCATCATGAGGTTCTCACCTTATTCTAAATTTAGTGGTACCTCAGAGTGTATCTCTTCTTTTGTCTCTTCATGAACTAAATTTTTTTTATTGTTACCTCCTTTAGAAGTACTACCCTTCTCTGGACACCTATAGTCAGGGTGTCCCATTTGGTTGCAATGATAACATTTCATATTGGCAAAGTAATTGCCTCTTCCTTGTCCACCACTTCTTCCTCTAAAATTTGAGTTCCTTCCTCTACCACCTCTACTAGAACTTCCCTCTTTATTCTTAGTGTACTTGACTTCTCCTTGTGTCCTTGATTATGAAATTCTTCCACCATAGCCACATCTTGATCCTCTACTATCCCTTCCTTTACCTCTTCCTTTGGAGGTTTGCTCTTGTTTTCTTTTTCCTTTCTCCTCTATCTTCAAGGACATTTAATAAAATTGGAAGATGGTGTTGAAGTTCACAAGAATCCTATCTTCTTGAATAGACTACTTAATTCCATTCAAGTATCTAGCTAGTTTTATGCTTTCATCCTCCACCACTTGTGACCTTAAGCACAAATTTTGGAACTCTTCGGTGTATGCTTGGACATCCAAATATTTTTGCCTGAGGTTATGTCTTCTTGTATGCAACTGAACCTCATAATCATCAAGCAAGTAAGTCTACTTGAACTTATTCACCATTCCCTTCCATGAGACTATAGGACTCCTTCCTTCTTTTTCCCTTTTAGTTTGAAAAAACTTCCACCATGTGAGAGATTATCCTCTCAACCTTGACTTGGCCACATTCACTTTTTGGGCCTCTATGGTACCATCACATTCGAAATGGTTCTCTATACTGTCAGTCCAATCCACAACTAAGTCTGGATCCATTTGTCCACTAAAAAATGGTACACCCTCCAAAGCTTTGCCACTCAAAGCCTTCAATGCCATTTGAGATAACCTTTCTCTTAACAACTTGTTGTCTTCTTCAAGAGTTGCTCCATTTGAGATAACCTTTCTCTTAACAAATTGTTGTCTTCTTCTTGCTCATCCACCTTTTTGGATAACTTAGCATTAGTCATGATGGTTTTGTCTTCTACTGATCCTAGTGTTGTATTATCTCCAACTGATTCAGTAGGATGAAACATCCACCACAAGCCTGATCTTTAATCAAGCTTTGATACCAATATGATGTGAGTGTTCAAAGGCTTGCTAGCACTTCATCCAAGAGATATTAGCTTGTCTCTTCTAGGAACATAATCTCCTCTACATCCTGATTGGCTTAGATGATTAACTAATTCCAATTCTAACTCTTCTCTAAAAATTTTAATCCTTGTGCTTCACCTTGAAAGACTAACACCTTTTTATTAGTTCAATTCTTCACTTCTCCTACTACACTTAGAAGGATCAAACTACCAACTCCACTCTAGAATTCATGATTCATTGTAGGGGTGATCATCATCATGGAAACATTCCATTTTCTCCCATTTGGATCCATTTTTAGGGATCTCATAACCATTTTTAGTCGAGTCCAAGTTTTTGTCTTCAAGAGGCCTAATTGAGCTTATTTCCTTGTAGCCTTTTACAGAGACTTTTTCCCAATTCTATGAAAACATTCCCAAAGAAGTTGAAAATACAATCCCACATTTAGACACCCTTTATCATTTTATAAAGTATTTTGTAGGTTTTAGTCTCCAATTCCCTCTGTACATAGGGTTCTGACAATCTAGGTCCAATAGGGCTAATAGGCCTAACTTCTAAGACTATCTCCAACATAGTTTAAAACCTGCTCAAAACATGGGCTCATGGATTGGTATGAGCTCAATCCTCATAGTAGGTTAGAATATGAACATACCCTATCTATAATTGTACTTGGCCTATACATTACTTCTCTACCCTACAAGAAATCTTTAATTCTTCAGCACTAAACCTCTACTCGGGCACTGTCTGCTCGCCTAGGGCTTAGTAGTAAAAATAGCTCCCCATCTTCCTTAGACTCCTAATCCTAAAAATATATACACTACTAACTCCCCTAACATATCCATCCATCCTTAGGTGTTTCCTATGGCTAGATTTCATGGGCGACCCATGAATCGACTGACTGGTCAGGATAGGACCAATGGAGACTCTAAACCAAAAATAATTTATTCAACAAACTAAACCTATTCTAATCAACTTTCCTATCAAATGAAAAAGTATTATGATAGTCTAAAGAGAAATAAACAATCAATAGACTTAGTCTTTCAATCCATTACACATGACCGTCACATCAAAATGCTCAGGTTTTTTGAAATACAAAGTTGCAGAGCTACTATTCAATATTCAAAACTTGTTATAGTGCATTACTACCTCTGATATTCGAGTCTTGGGTAACATTAGATGTCATCTCCATGATAATAGGGACTGTTGGTTGGTTCCCCACTCCTAGCTTTAAGGGAATTTGATGTAACCGAGTTGCATGCAACATTTGCAATAATTTCAAATGTTGTCATAGCAACGTTTTAGCAACTTTTGGCATCTTTGCCATTATGCCTCCTCCCTAAGTTTTAGGACCTCTAACCTCTTCATTTCGAGGATACAACATCATTCATGACCCAATGGCATCTCTATGACATCAATGATGTATTTAAGACACATTGAAGTCTCTAACTCAAACTCCTAACATTAATAATTTAAAAACTACTAACAATGGCTAATTTGGTGACCTTAGTCCTAATGACTAACTCACCTAGCCCACATTGCAATGACCTTCTAAGGTCTAAAAACAAAACTAACTATCTTGACTTGGCCAATGTCAAGTACAAGCCAAAAATGACTAAAACATGGAGGTTAGCCTAGGTGTGTTCCTGCACTAGTTAGGATAGTATTAGGCCAGAAGATCAAAGACTATTCAAGTCCTAGAAGAGTGCTTTGGATCTGGGGAGTGCTAGGACAAGCAAGGTCCTAGGTAAATTATTGTGCAACCACACCTTGGAGCACCTCTATCACAAATCTGAAGACACATCCATCACATTATTCTATTGAAATAAGTTTTCTTTTGTCATAGGTCATCTGATGTGTACACTCACTTCTATTATCCAGTCACCACTATAATTCATGCTTGAACTCAATGTTTTGTCATCACTATCTCCATCTACACTAGTTGAGGGTTCTTCTTTGACTGTAACAAAAACTATTTCTTCCTCATCATCTCTTCCATCTAATTCTTCATTAGCCACTCCATCTTTTGTTAGATAACATGCCTTATTTCTCCTGTCTTTGATGTTCCTTAATTTCTTGAGCTTTTCATTTTTATCATTTTCACAAAATTTAGATGCAATATGACCAATTTTGTAACATGGAAAATATTTTAACGAAATTTTATCTTTGTACTTTCCTTTTCCTCTAAGTAATCTTCTTGATATCAGTTCTCCCAAATCTTCTTGTTCTCTTTTCTCATACAATATAGAATCATGGTCATGATTTCCTTCAAAATAGTTAGAGTCTTCATTTCATTTATTTAATGAGCCAATGGTTAGTGAATCTTTGAATGAATATTCTATTCTAGGCATACTATTACCAAAGTTGCTTAACTCAAAAGCAGTAATCTTGCCAATCAAAGAATATAGAGTCACATTTTTAGGAAAGATAGATCTCCGTTATTGTATAGAAGAGCCTCTAATAGCATACTATGGTAAAAGGGTTCTCAAAATTTTACTTACCACTTCATCTTCTTCAAGTTGACCACCAGCTCCTTTGATACAAAAAATATTTTCCTTTAGCCTATTGTTGTATTGACAAATGTTCTCTCCTTCCTACATTCTCACTTCACCATACTTTCCTTTGAGACTATCCACCTTTTTTTTTCAACATGAACATCACCTCCATGGAATGTCACCAACTTATCCCACGTATCTTTATCATTGTCCATTTCCTTGATATCTACAAACTCAACAAAAAACATAGCACTTACAATTTATATCATTATAATGTTATGTTTCAGATTTGTTTTTATTTGATCAAGAGTTAGGATGCTAGAAGGTTGAACATAATCTGTTGTGATATGATCTAATGATTTCTCTCCTATACCATACAGATGCAGCTTCATCCTACTTGCCCATGTAGATAAATTTTCCTTAAAGAACTTAGTTTCTTCCTTCTTATACATCTTCATATCATTTCCCTAAGATGTTAGGCATTCACAATCAGGGAATCAAGGCTCTGATTCCAATTGTTAATATAGATCTAATTACTAAGAGGGGAGGGGTGAATCAATAATCTAGAAATTCACCTAATTTAACTTATTTAAACTCTATGCACCAAAACATTAAATAGCATCTAACATAAGTAAAAATTTCAATGGACACATTCATAAGTAATCAACCGTACAATGTAAACACCATATTTATCTCCTAGAAATGCAAATGGGAAAAAACCATGGTGTGAGATGATACCTACAAAATCTATACTTTTCTAGAATACACCCTATTAGGAGATCACCCTATTAAAGGTTTACAAAACATTGTTAGGTGTTACCTGACTAAGGGAATTTCCTTTAGATCTATTAGGATATTTTCTCTATTAGGAGAAGCCTTATTATAGAATTTAGAACACAAGATAATGTTTCACCTTGTTAGAGGATGTACAATAAAGGTTTGTTAGGATCCACCCTATTAAGGGATTTCACTGTTATAATCAATAGAAAACAACATATATAATTATCTATGAAAATTGCACTACCGCTGCATAATCAGACCCTTTTAAGCTCTAAAATTCATCTCTTCATACTTTGTACTCTTCCATATCTTGATCACACTTCATTCCTTTACTTTCTCTATTACAGCACCCTTATTCAATTCACAATAACCTCTCTTTCTTCTTCTTCAATGTTTTACTATATAGAATTAATTCCACCAACTTTAAACAAACCCTAGATCTAAGATAATAACTATCTAATTTGTCTTAGGTAAAATGCAATGTATCTAGTCACTCATAAAATATTTTCCACTTACCGCATTGACTTACACATGGATTTTATCTTGGTAGTCAAGCCATTTTCAAAAACTCATTTGAAGTTAAAAGAAAATTTATGAAGAATACACCTCAAATACATACCTTGATCAATGTGATGTCAAGTCAGTCCCACAACTCATGGAACTAACTTATCAGTTTACAAAAATCATCACTGATCCTATTGCTACATCAAATTCCTTCGCTAATCTACAAATATTTATATCCTTCTCAAGAACTCTGTCTTAATTACCTGTTCATTTTGTTAACGTCACTTCTAGTCAAATAAACTAGTTATACCGGTTGATATTGAGTCGCGATTGCAAATATCGTATCTTGACATTGTTGACAATCATATCCTATGACTTCTCCATTAAATAATTTACTGAATTGAGATAAAATTCAAATGAATTATTTTCTATCACTCATTGTGTTTAGCAGTTACCCAGTTTGAGTTCAATCAAACATAACCAACTTAATTTTGCATATCAAGAGTCACGATGGAAAAGTTATCACAATACACAATAGATACTTCCATTAAACTAGAAACTTCAGAGACATACTGCAACTCATGATTCACTTAGACAATATCAGGGAACATATTGAAAACACCAATTCGATTAGTTGACATTACTGGCAAACAAATAATTGATTCACCTATCATCAAATCTATATCAATCTTAATCTATGCAAAATTTAGGATTACTGCATTAGTTATGCTAACAAATATTATAGTTAATATGGTTAGGAGTATTCATGAGGATATTCTTAGGAAAAATCCAGTACTAGTTAATTTTGTATCATTTTTTCCGGCTTTGATCCCCTATTCTAGACCTCTTGTTCATCGGTAGGTTTGCATTTTTTTGTTGTTGGTTGTAGACTGTTTCATTTTTTATACTCTAGTTTTTTGTATGTTTGGTTTCTGGTCTATGTAAAACTAGTTTGCCTTTAATAAAAATAATAATAATGTAAAATGCCAAAAATCCCCAAGGTTTAATTCTATTACATGAGTATAACTATTGTCTCTCTATAGGAGAGAGAAAATAATGATATAGATTCATCACAAAGAAGTAGCTTTCACACCAATGATGGAAGTTTGAAGATAGAACCTAATTTAGTACTTGATTATAATTTTCTCCGCTCAGGAAGAAATATATAGAATTGTGATTGAAGAAGAGATTCCCATAAATTAAAAATAATTATAAATCTAAATCCCAATGATGAATGTGATTGTAAGATGAGATTCTATCAATCTCGAAACATGTGAGTAGTGATGTGGAAAAATATAAAAAGGCAATGAAGATGGTGGGATAAAAGAATTATATGGCTATAATCATTTAGGAGATGAATTTATTTTAATACAATCCTTTAAATCTACAATTCAAGACTTCAAAAACAAGGATGATATCTTTGCAAGGGTATATGCAGGATCATGGTATGCACAAAATTGGCAATGTGAAAAATGAGCTTTTCACTCATCCAAAAGTGCACCCAAAAGTGTTTTGACTTTCTAGTAGACTTGGGTGTTAGTACACCTGGCCAAGACAAAAGCCAAAGAAAAATCATTATCGAATATCCGATAATATCGAATATCTGATGGATATCTGATATTCATCAGCAAAATATATTTGTAGCGCGCATCTACGTTCAACATTTTCATTGTGAAAACATTTAACAGAACCAAACAATTTTTTATATCTGAAGAAAATCATATATACGATTTACTACTGTTAACAATTTGTATCCAAATTGAATAGGTAAGTTAGATTTCTAAGTTTTTATTGTTGTTTTTGGTTTTTGAATTGAAATTTGTAGTTTTTATTTTTATTTTTTAAACTAGGGTTAAAATGATATTCTTTATTGTTTTTTAAAATTCATTATAATTGTCTATTTTGGTTTTCAATTTAATCAGACATGGATTCAAACCAATCAGAAAACCCTCCCAATGAGTCTCCAAAAATCTAGAACCACCTCAAAACAATTCTCGCCTTCAGAAGACCAACTAGTCTCAAACCCTTGACCATTACAGGATCTCATAGGAGACAATCTAAATCAACTTAGAGGATATCAAACCAAATATGCCAATATCCCCACACTGTGCCCCATGTTTTCCACGTTGAACTCCATTATTGAAAGCATGGAGAAACTCATAGAGCAACATAATTCTTCACTTCTTTGGCGTGATTACATGCATGCCTAGTTTGACGATGGGCTTGACTATGATAGAGTTATGGACCTAAATATAACAAAACTTGACATATGTAACATTTTTGTGGATCCAAAAACCGGTTTAAAAGTGGAACCTAAAACACCAAGTTATCAATTAAAAGGTGCACAAATGATGTAATACGTGACAAATTTTGGGATCGTTGGTGGATGGTTTTTGATAGACCACCCTACAACAATTTGGATGTCCCATTCTATTTCATAATAAAATTGTATGGTGAATTTGTGCTTGGTCACAAGCCAAATTATTGGAACATGGGACCAAACTAGGGCATAGGCTTAGGCATTCACAAGGACGGGCCATGGGCACATCAGATGAAATCTTGCACATATGTCCCCCCTCCCAAGATTTCACCACCTCCTATAATGAAACATCCTAATATTATTGATGAGGCTGAGTCACAGACTATTCAAACCATTCACACCTTCACTGATCTACTATTTAGGTAGACTATAGCATTGTTGTTTTCTCATGTTGATTCTTCTAGCGAGAATATGTGCTTGGGTCCCCTGAATGATAGTGATGCATATAACTATGTATTCAAGGTGAATGATACTACACAACACACTGCAGGAGGTAAAGCACCCCATGGAGATGTGCATCAAGGGCATATAGATGCATGGACTCCTACCATTATGGTAAGAGTAAATAGTTAACTTATTACATTGTATTTAATTTAAACATTCATATTTTTAATAGAATTTTCTTATAATAATTGACCACTTATGATTTTTTATATGTCTCATTTATGTTCAGTTGATGACAGAGGAGGAGATGGCATAGGTGGAGGGGTCCATGCTTTCGACCATTTCATTTGGCCTTGACACTACCATGGTACATATCGTTTAATGTACTCATTGGTTTCCTTTTATTATAGCAGTACATACATCTAAATTCTAATTTTTATGATCATCTTATTACATACTAATGCAGGTTTCACCAGTTGCCACTAGGGGTAATGTGAGGGGGTTCAGGTGTCTAGCATTGACAAGGGGAAGGTAATTATGTATTTTAGATTGTTTATGCATACATGTATACTTGTCACTTGTGCGTAATCATTTTTAATTTACATTTTTTTTTATAGAGGGTGGTGTCTGATGATGTCATGATACCGGTTCGCCATGATAGAGTCATAGGCATCTCAATTTGCAGTGATAGCCACACAGTACGTATATTTCTAAATTTAGTTGTGTGTATTTTAGTATCAAGTATATATAATATCATCAAGTCATGATTTTATGAAGTATCTGTTTGACTTTTGTAGGTCACCCCTAGTTTGAGGGAGGTACAACACCAAGGGTTTGTATCATTAATGACCCAACCGACATTTCCTAAAGAAAGTTCAAAACATGTATGTTTTAATATTAATTCAGTTATTTTTTAAACATATATTTGCTACCAATGATTTAACATTAAATAGTATAAGTCATAGATCAATCTCATGTTTGCAAACATATACAAGTCAGATTTGATATTAGTGACATTTTCCCTTCACTACCAAGGACCTATATTAGCTCTCCTGACCGCATGAGGAGACAAAGAGGTGAGGTACATGAGAGTTTAATTTTTTGCTAAAAAAAATATTTATTATTGTTGACTATAATTTTTAATTTTTATTTATTATTTGTAGAAACCAGATAAATTAAGTAATCTAACTTGGGGTCTCACTTTTGTGTTTGAATGCAGGATCCATCAGAGCCAAAGAGTACTTTGAAGAGACTTCACTTGTATGATCCACCAGTAGAATAGGATGTCGTAGAAACATTTGTATTTGAACTTCTTATTTTGAGATACCATATAACACATTTTGAGATGGCATATCCCACATTGTATCTAGATATGGATTTTGGAAATTTTTCGAGATGGCATGTGCCACATTTTGTACAAAACTATTTAGTATTTACATATCTACATGTTCATTTCTAATTATTTTATCTTTATCCTGTGTTCTATGTATGTATCATTTCCATATTATATCTTTGGCATCTATTGTATGTATGTATTATTTCCATATTAAATCTTTTTCATGCATTTTATTTATGTATGTATGTTCATTTTCATATTATATCTTTTCCAAGCATTGTATGTATGTATTATTTTCATACTACATATTTTTCATGCATTGTATGTATGTTCTTTTCCATCTTATATCTTTGTCATGTGTTGTCATGTGTAATAGACCTAATCTTTTGCAAAAAAACTACCTTAAAAATATTATGTCGAACCAAATTAATAGGCATAATTTACAATTAAAATTATGGTGTTATATGTTATGCTTTGTGGATGTTTGAATTTTTTTACTTCTATTGCATCGTTACACTTACATATTTAATTGCATGGAAATTATTTAGAAGTATTATCTGATTATTGGTTGAATTGGTTCTTTACTTGTTTATAGTGATTCACCACCCTCTTCCCCCCCAGTGCCTGTATATACTAATAATTAGTATCAGACCCTAGATCCCTTAAAGAAGCCTAACAGCTTGGCAGAGGTCCTTAAGGAATACATGGAGTTTTATAGAAAGAAACCTGCAAAGGCTGAAGATATAATTGAGAAAATCAAGGAGTATTTAATATTTCTAAGGATGAGACAAGAGATGGTTGAAAAATTGAATGAGACTTAATTCATTTTTTGCAATGCATTCTATGAGCTAAGAAGAGCACTTGTGACTACTTTTAAGGTGATTATAAATAATTAATGATTTGAAGTTGTGATTTCATGCTAGAATTTCATGAAGTGTTAGAAGAACTCATATCGACCAACGAAGCTACAGTTATTTGTTATAAAGGTTGTTTTATGTGTTTTGTGAAGAAAATCATCATTGCCACTCCTATATTGGTTAAAGTTACTAACAATCAGAGGCCAATATTCAAATTGCATCTATTGAAGGTGGCAGAGAATGATCCTACCAGTGCTTTGTCTTTGATACCCCATAGTGTGTTATTGACTAACGATATAAGGTCTTTTATCCATTGTAATATTGAAGATATTGGTTCAAGTGCTATCTTTAATAACTATACTAAACTGTTCAATAATTTGGGATTGAAGGTTGAACACAAGAATTTGGAAGACAAGCATTTTTCCTATATAGTCAACCTACCTAAAGATTTCAAACTCCACTAGATCATATATGTTCTTACTCATGTTCATGATCAGTTCTTGTGGTTAGATAGACCACACAATTAAAATTTGGTCTGAAATACACTGAAACATTCTTAATGCTTTGCAAGACAAAAAAGGTCTTCCCTAGAATTTATCTGGCCATTTAGAGCTGCTGGAGCTGATGGCTTGTTCCCACAATGAATGGTTTGAAAGATGCACCATTGAGAAACTTTCAAGAAAGGAATAATGCAACTTTTTTCACCAAATGAGATAGGGTCACCAAATGGAATCCAAGTGGAATCTCCAAAAACTGAGCTACGTGATTGTAGGCCTTTGCAAGATGGTGCTTGTGCACTTTATGGATCTCTGATATCTCTCACAAGGTTTAAGATATGGCTCTCCAAAAATCGCTACCCATTTTGGCTTAGTGCACCTAGAGAACACTTCAATCTTGCATGTGCTGGAACATTATTGATGCTTTGCAAGAAAAAATGGTGTCCCCTACCATTTACCCAGTCAACTAGAGTTTATGGAGCTGATGGTTTGGTCACACAATGAATGGTTTGAAAGATGCACCATTGAGCAACTTTGAACTTAGCAACAATGCAACTTTTTGCACCAACCAAGATCGGGCCGCCAAATGGAATCTGAGTGGAATCTCCCAGAACTTAGATACACAATTTTAAGCCTTCCCAAGAAGATCATTATGCACTTCATAGATCTATGATATCTCTTAGGAGGTCCAAGATATGGCTCTCTAAAAATTGCTGCCCAATTTGTCTTAGTGCACCTTGAGAACACTTCGGTCCAACATGCGCTGGAATGTTCTTAGTGCTTGACAAGAGAAAAAAGGTCTCCTTAAGAATTTACATGGCCAAATGGAGATTATGGATTTTATGGTTTTATCCCATGATTAATGGTTTGAAAGATGGACCATTGAGAAACTTTCAACTGAGAAACAGTGAAACTTTTTGCACTAACCAGGATCAGGTTGCCAAACAAAATCTGAGTGGAATCTCTGAGAACTAAGATACATGCTTGTAGGAATTCCCAATGCAATCCTTGTTCACTTCATGGATCTTTGATATCTCTCAGGAGGTCCAAGACATGGCTCTCCAATAATCACTTCCCAATTTGGCCTAGTTCACCTTGGGAACACTTTGGTCTGACATACACCAGAATGTTCTTGATGCTTCGCAAGGAAAAAAAGGTCTCCCTTAGAATTTACCTAGCCAAATTCAGCTGATGAATCTAACAGTTTGATTCCATGATGAATGGTTTGAAAGATGCACCATTGAGAAATTTTCAAGTAAGCATAAATGCAACTTTTAGCACCAACCAAGATCAGGTCAACAAATGGAATCCCAATGGAAACTCCCAGAACTTAGTTGCATGCTTTTAGGCCTTCCCAAGATATTCCTTGAGCACTTCATAGATCTCTAATATCTCTTGTGAGGTCTGAGATATCAATCTCCAAAAATTTCTACCCAATTTGGGTTAGTGCACCTTAGGAACACTTCAATCTGGCATGCGTCAAAATGTTCTTGATGCCTAGCGAGTGAAAAAAGGTCTCACCTAGTATTTACCCAACCAAGTGGAGATTATGGTGCTGACGGTTTGGTCCCAAGATGAATGGTTTGAAAGATGCACCATTGAGAAACTTTCAACTAAGGAATAATGCAACTTTTTTCACCAACCGAGATCAGGTCGCCAAATGGAATCCGAGTGCAATCTCCCAAAAATGAGCTATATTCTTTTAGGCCTTCCCAAGATGGTCCTTTTTCACTTCACAGATCTTTGATATCTCTCATGAGGTTTGAGATATGGATCTCCAAAAATTTATGCCGAATTTGGCTTAGTACACCTTGGGAAGACTTCGGTCTAATATATGTTGGAACCTTCTTGATGTTGCATGAACGAATAAATGTATCCCCTAGCATACACCTAGCCAACTCAAGCCAATGGATCTAAAGGCTTTTTCCCATGACAAATGGTTCTTGATGTTCTTGAATTGTTTGTGGTATGTGATTTATAGAGAAGCATAAACTAGATGCTTGATTCCCCATAAATTTTGATGGGTATTGTTTCAAGACCCAAAAATGGAGAAATGATGTTCTCTCATGTTCACCATGGTTTCCCAAGTTTTATATTGGTTGATTTTATAGTTTGAAGGGTATTTCCTTCAATAAGTGCCCCAATTATCCCTTCTGAGCCAAAGTGAGGTTTCCTAAGTTAGAGGAGTTGTCCAAGGTTTTACGACTTGTCTTTTTGAGAAAAGTGTTTCCCAAGTAGTAATCTTTGATCATAAAATTAATTTCCAAGGACCTTTGGGAGATTTGAAAGTAAAAGTAGAAAAGGTGTTCAATACAGATGACTTTTTCCTATAATTTTGCAAGTTTTGTAATTGTACGGATCTATAGGGATGAATGAGGGATTGAGAAAAATTGGAGAAGTTGAGGATTGGAAATAGATTTAATTTGAAACTAGTTTGGGCTCCTGAGGAGTTATTTTTAGACAGTTATCTATTTTTCTCTCAGCAGGGGTCCCAAACCCTAAGCAACCTAGGGTTTTTTAGAGAAATGTTAATTTCTTATCTTTCCAACATTAGAAAAAATCTAATTCCTGGTGAAATGAGACTTTGACATGTTTAATTTATGATTATGGAAGTGATTTTCAGGTCAAAGTGTTCCTTGAAGGATTTTGAGAAAATCTAGGTAGACATCTCTATGTGGATACCTATGTATAGTCGAGAATATTGAACAGTTGCAACACTTTTGGGTGGAATCAAGGGTTGAGGGATTGGATTTGGAAGTCTCTAAACCTATTATATCCATGTGTATAAGTGAGAGGATTTTGGACTGCAAAATCAAAACACTTCCTTTGTCAATGTGCCCAATTAGGTCTAGTAGGCCTAGCGAAGAAACTGAGGGTAAGTACTCTATATTTCATGATTAAACCTCATTATTTGAGGTTTTTTAGATTGTCTATAAAGGGTATCCCAAAAATTGAAAACAACAATTAGAACTTGTGTTTGTTTGAAATTGTAGTAAAAAACCCCTCTAATAAGGGCTATAAGGTTTAGGACCCCTTAAAGAAAAAACTAGCCTCAGAACCCTAATAGGAAGGTTTGGGCTATTGGATCATGTTCCCTAGGATCCAAACTGACAATATGTATGATGATTTCACCCCATCCAGTCATTAAGAAAATCTATCATATCTTTGGAATAATTTCCCTCTAGGGTCACTAGGTGTCAAATTAATGAATCATTTAAGTATATTTATTAATGCAAGGGATTGACATATTAATAGGTTACTAGTTGAGTTTGTTTTTCATATGGATTCTATAATGGTTGTATGTTTGACTCTGTATCCCATGAAAAAGGTACTCATTTATGTAGTTTTGGAATACTTTCAGAAACAAAATCTTAGATTCAAATCATTTTCCATTTTATGTCATTAGGAGTTAATTATTTATTAATTTATTCTCAGTGAGATTGAAAGTTATATGGGATTATGCATTGAAATTGAAGAAATAAGAACACCACAAATTTATAGGTCTACAAAGTGTGGTTTTTTGTTAGTCTATTGCATGTGCAGATCTGTTGGGGCTAACATTAATGTCAGAATTATCAAACTCATTTCCAAGGAAGCGGATAAAAAACTTATTAACCAAATCTTATATAGCACATTCAACAAAGCCTTAATAATTTTTTGTCAAATATTTGGATTCTTTCATGTATTTCATCATTATACAAGTTTGACTGTACACACCACCTTTTGTACAAATTCATTGTATATCATTAATAGAACATATTATGAATAAATATATTAATGTTACCAAAAGTACGAGATATCCTCAAAGCCCTAGTTATTTTTATCTTGTAACTCACTCTATCCAAGTCAATATGTTTTTTATTAGACCTTAGAAGGTCTTGTTGTGGTGTGTGACTAGGTGAATTAGCGGTTAGTGCTAATTTCTTCCTAGTTTAGTTTAGTTTGGTTTTAAGTGTTTAGTCCTTAGAATAGGCCTAAATTTGCGAAATCGGGTCTAAATGTTTCCTAGACCTATGTAACATGAGAAATATGATTAAATAGGCTTTAATTATGTTATTTCATTGATTTGTATGGGTTATAATCCCTAAAAGATAGTTTGCATCATAAATGCAAACGATGCTCAAAAGTTGTCATGACAACATTTGCAACTATTGAAAATGTTGCATGCAACTCGAAAACTTTGGATTCCCCTCATTCTAAAAGTGGGAAATTAATTCTAGTGGAATAAAATTGTGGAGGATGCATCTTATGATACTCTATGCCTCATTTCCCAAGGTAGAGTGATTGTAAGGAAGTTTTTGAAAGCAATAGAGCAAGTGTTCTAAGATACAAAGTATAGTCGACTTGTTTGAATGTTTTTAGTGTTTTAATGGATTGAAATAATTGATCTATTGGTGGATTAATGTAGTAGGAATATATCTAATATTTTTTCATTTAGGGAGAAAGTACTATAGTGTTAATTTTTTAGCAATAGAAAATTGTTTAAGTTTTAGAGAGCCTGTTGGTCAAGCTAAGTGTAGTTTTGGTTTTATTGATCGCCCATGAAATCCAACCATCCAAAACTCAAAATTTTGGTTGAATGAGTTAGGAGAGCCTCTTTAAAATGTAAATATGCAATTAGGAGGTCTAAGGATTTGATTAGCTATTTTTAAAGTTATGCCCTAGGCGAGCAAAGCCTGTCCGACTAAGTATATAATAGTGAAAGAAGTGAGTGCCATTGCAAGGGAATGTTTGGGAGAAGAAAAACAATTCTAGTTTTAGAAGAATTAGGTTATATTATAACCTTATCTACAATTTTATGTCCTTACCAATCCATCTGGATATATTTCTAGAGAGAAATCAGATGATTGCAACTAATGCATGAAAATAGCTCTATTTGACCTATATTTCAGGACATAAGTATACAGAGGACTTAAGGAGATTAAAATTTGAAAATATATAATTTATTTGAAAATGGTGTCTTAATCCTAAGTTTTTTTTTAGTATTTTTTGATATTTTTGAGAGAGAATCCATAAAAACCCTCTAGATAGGGCTAATTAGGCTACTAGGCCTAACAGGACCAAAAGCAGTGTGAAGTTGGAACTTGATTGGTTTGATTTTTAATAGCCATTAAAATGGAATGGTTTTCATGTCAAAAGGATTTTTTAGTGATGGACATATCCCTTGTAGCACTAGTGAACAAGTTTTGATAATTTTGAGCTTGGAATCATCCAAGAGAGCATAGTGGCAAAGAGAAAATTTCAATGTTGGAAATCCTTCAAGGTTAAGCATAAGAGAACTAACTCTTAGAGTGGAGTTAGGATAGTATTAGGGTGGATACTTGAGACTATTAGGGTTCTAGGAGATAAATAGGAATCCTAAGTAGACTAGGACAAGCAAAGTCCTAAGTTGAGCAACTGCAAAGCAAACCTTGGAGCTTTTTCATCACTCCAAAAGTGTATAAGTTTAACACATGGTACTCGATGACATCTACATTCCAATCCCTACATTCGGAAGACACAAGAAAAAAATAATTTTATAGGTTGAAAAAAATATTTTGAATGTATAAATAACCAAATAAACCAAAGAACATGACAAGCCAATTCATAGTGAAGTATAACGTCATAAAAGATGGGCTAATCAAACGCACACCTCGAACTTCTATATCTATCATATATGTATCCAAATGCAATTACAATCCACATACAAAACCAAGTTTATTGGTTCAAACAAATAAAGAAGAAAACTATAATGAATGTATTGAACATAACCATAATGAACATGGAAAACCTTGCAGTGAGTTTCACTTACCTACTAAAGTGTGCCTAAAGGGTCATCTCACTTCTTGAGCATATTCAATATTTCTTCATGATCAAGAGTGATAATAGTCCAAAGTTCCTTTGTATTTGGTTTTCCTTTATGTTTCAACAACTTAACATTGGCTTCTATAACAAGCTGTGAATACATGATAATGGTTTTGTGCTTCTCATAATCTTCAAATGGAGGAATACCATTATTTTTAATCATGTATGTATGAAACCATGTTCCTGCAACAACATGTGATCCTTTTAAAATGTGAACATATCATCATCTATCTTTGGTTGTGCAAGTTTCTCATTTCCTCACACACAATGTGCTAACTAATAATCTGATCTCTCATTATTCCCTTGGGTATGTGCATGATCATGGTATGCCAAAAACTGGCGATGTGAAAAGAAGTCCTACCTAGTAGACTGATTGAAAAACAACTATAACTTTCAAATGGTATAACATTTTTTTAAATATCCAACATATGTCACATTATATGCATCACCTACCACAATAAAAAAAGAAAAAAAAATCAATTTGATGAAGTTTAGACTAAGTTATGGTGGTCAAATACGAGAGCTTTTATATTTTGGAAAAGTTTTAGAAGAAAAATCATAATTAATTATTTACTTGGAAAAAAATTACACAAAAATATGCGTCACATCTAGATATGAGTCTATTACTTATATATAGAATCTTGTAAAATACTATTATCATTTGATTGTGTTTAAGGTGGTCAGACATACGCCTACTACTTATCTTTTTAGTCCTGGTTGATAGACTGATTGAAAAATAACTATAACTCTCAAATGGTATAACATTTTTGAAATCCAAAAATTGAGTCACATTCTATCATTTACCTACTATAATAAAAAATAAAAAAAATTCAATTTGATGAAGTTTGGACTAAGTTAAGGTGGTCAGACATGAGATTTTGTATACTCTGGAGAATTTGTAGTAGAAATATCATAATTAATTATTTACCAGGAAAAAGTTTACAAAAAAATATGTGTCACATCCAGACATGAGTCTACTACTTATATCTATAATCTTGGAAAAAAATATTATCATTTGATTGTGTTTAAGGTGGTCAGACATACACCTACTTCTTATCTTTTTCCTGATATTTTCATACTACCGCAATGAAATTTGAAATTGTTACCATATAGAATAATTTTTTTTCAAAAATGGCTAGTATCTTAGAAACAACATTCAATTTTCTATATATTCTCTTATTACATATTTTTGATATAATATTGATAACTTTTTCAAATTTTTATGTGAACTTGTCTAACCCTGATTTTCTAAATTTTCATTGCCACTTAAGGACCTATTTGGCATACCATGATCCTGCACATACCCCCTATGGTGAAACTAATGAAAAAACATGTCCTTGTTGTAGAAGATTTGAAAGATGGTCATAGTCAAGAGAAAAATCCATGTCATCATTTATTA
Source organism: Thuja plicata (assembly GCA_018584345.1). Lineage (NCBI taxonomy): Eukaryota > Viridiplantae > Streptophyta > Pinopsida > Cupressales > Cupressaceae > Thuja > Thuja plicata. The sequence continues at coordinate 2,249,329 of MU226082.1, forward strand.
CAAAGAGTGTGACAGATAAAGGAGTTAGATAATGTGGAACCCATGTATTGACCCACTCACTTGACTCACACTGATCCCAATCAAACTAAAGACACCTCAGACAAAAAAATCCAACTCTTATATCCAAATGGTCCATGTACTAGCATCTGAGATTTGAAATGAATGCATTTTTGAAGAATATTTCACAGTTTAACAATTTAACCTATCTCTATTTGTGCCCAACTCAACCAACCAAAATAATCTGCGCATCGTGAAATCAAAAATCCCCTTGTGACAATGTTGAAGTGCACCAATCAACAATAAAATGAGCATTATGGAGTTCTGCACCTAAAATCCTCAATTTCTCCTTAACTAGAGATCTCTTTACAAATGCAGTTGCTCCATCATCCTCTCCTTTTCCATGACCGGCCTAAAAAAACTCCAAATATGAGGTATACCTCTCTCTACATGCATTCTACATAAAAAATAAAACATTTGAGCATTTTTGAATTGACATGTGCAATTATCTGACCAAATGAGATGTCTATCCATATAAATATCATTATACCATACCTACTCAAAATAATTACCAAACAAATTTTGGATATACTCGTGAGAGTGAGATCTATCATCTCCATATAAAATTGGTATTCTCTAATTATCTTCTAGTCATCTTCTGTACTATCAAGGGAATGTTTATAATTTTTGTGCAAAAAAATAGCAACCTGAATAGAATTGTAATATTGAACTTGATACAAATTTTGGGGCTGAAATGTATAGTTCTCTGCAAATTCAAGGAATGATATAATAGTGCTAATTGGGAAAGTATCTTTACACATCCTTAATTGTTGATCCAGCCACTGAGACCTATGACTATGCCTTGCATACTTATAAAAAATATTCTTCCCGAAATCTAAAATAAAATTAGCTACATTGCATTCTTTTGTAACCAACTCATATCTAGAGCCCTCACCTCCACTTTTCCATGTATTTTAACGGTTTCATATACCTTTTCTTGGACAATTGTCTTTCCAAAATTGTGTTCGTAGCCCTCATGAAAACATGAAACAAAATTCACTAGCCCACCACACTCTGAGCACTTGTCATTTAAGTAATCTTCTCTATAAAAGAAAAATCCATCATCTCTAGGACATAAAAAATGATCTATAAAGTCTCTTGATGATTTTGGAAGAACACTTGCACCACACTCCTCCAACATTTCACTAGTATGCAAACTAGAATGAAGGGATCGTAATGGTTCATGGTGTATTGGAAACTCCACATGATATTTCCAACAACAAGTATTTCAAATCTTAAGAGGCACACAAAAAAGGGCATGAAGGCTTAAAAATCTCTTTGTGATATTTACAATGTGGGATGTGTCTCAACAAATATTTTTAACAACATTGTTTGAATCACCTCTTAATAATGTTTGGGATGCAGGATGTGGTCTCGAATTCCAATTCTCAACTTCAAGATATCTTTCACATTTGGTGACACTCTTGACTGAGATTGCCAAAATAGTTGAATTTTTTCCTTCACACCATCGGTAAGGTTCTTATCACAATGTGGAAGTCTCCCACCATAAGCCCATGTATGATTTTGAAGAGGATCGTCAAGTCTTTCTCTTCTTGCAAGTGCTTTATCTAAAGTTTTACAATTTAGGTTCAAGTAAACACAAGTTTGTGTCATCAAATGATCCTTTCTCAAATGGTGACTTACTAAGGACGTTGAAATAACCCTCCTAGTGGCTCTCTTGTATTTTTCCTTGATAGTCTTCCCAATGGAATTGAGAGCACTAAAAATATTTCTCAAAATAATAGCATTCCTCTCTTTTTTCTTGTTCACACTAATCTTCAATTTGACTAGTATAGGTCTCATCTTCTGCATCTTTAACAACTGTACAAACATTTAACATTGCTCAACCAATTTCTTATGGCTACAAAATTGATCAAAAATTTTTGAAACCCACAACTAAATGGTTCTTTTTGATCTCTTGCCATCAAAATTTCTCATCATGTTATCATCAATTTCAAGTAACTATTTTGTTGTTCTTGAAGGTATCAAATTTGAAGTTTGTCTTTCTTCCTCCCAAGGGACTTCGTTTCTCCTATAATTTTGAGATGTGTAATGTTTATTTAGTTCTTGTGCACCATTATCATTGTCAATTCCTTCATTTTCAATTAGTGGATTATCATTGTCAATGTCCACACTTCCATTGTCCACATCTACATGTTCATTTTTAAAACCTACATTTTCATCTTCAATTCCTACATTCTCATTTTCAATATTATTGTAATAAATCATTTCAAATTCATGTTCTTCTTCACTTGAAATTGCATTTAAGGGTGGGCCTATAACCACATCTTCATTAATATTTAACATACCTTGTCTCTTGTTCTGATGGGCAACCCTATTCATTTCTCTATACACTTAAATATCCTTATTTATGAGCTTCCTCTTTTGTTTATGCTTTCAACGACTACTACTCCCCATGGTGAGACCAAAAAGGTGATGCAAAAACCTTTAATAATAGAGAAATTCCAACAAAAAGGGTGGAAAAAGTAATTTTTTGTCTTCCACAACAACAATCCCATTATATTCTCTACAAAAAATGTGGTTCTTGGACTGAGGGACCCAGAGAATCAATTTTTTTTTCTTTTGGATGCCAGTAAAGAAAATCCGATATCATAAAATATTGGATATCCGATATTATCAGATGTCTGATATCTCCTGCTCCAATTTGGCTTTAACATTTTCATTTTCATCCCATTTTGAACATTCATTTTACTTTTTCATAACTATTATAAATTTTATATTTATAATATTAATATTATATTTTCATACTATTAATATTATATTTTGAAAACATTAATATTATATTTTAACAATACTAATATTAATCTCTCTCTCTCTCTATTAGGATTGAGTTATACCTAGAGGGGGGTGAATCAGTCTTACAACACTTTAAATTAAACTTAAACCAGTTCCAAATAAACCATAAGATTACTGAAATGAAAAGAGCATAAGAAAATAATACACAACTCATAACACCATTATTTGTTGCCAAGGAAACCTTGACAAGGGAAAACCCCGGTGGGTATGGTACCCACAAGCATGCACTAAAGTATAATGTCCATGTTAGGAGACCTAGCCCTTTTAGGAGCTGAATATTACATAGTGAATTTCCTTGTTAAAGGAATAACAACACTATTAAAGGTATACAACACTCCGTAACAAGGAATAACAACACAATTAAAGGTATACAAAACTCCATTAGGGGCCAAATGAGATTACATCTCTTACAACAAAAATGTTTATTCAAAAGTGTTCTCAGTAATGACAAAAACATGCATTGTCAATGCTTAGATAGTTCCAGTCATAGCTCTTCAATGATCTCTTTCAACCTCCACTCTCACATCTCTCATTTGGATACATACATGTCGTTCCTTTCATCATATCATATCTTTTCTTTACAAAGACTCTTCATATATATATATATATATATATATATATATATATATCATAATCATCATCATCATCAAGTCGGCTCTCAATACAAAATAGAATTAATAATGTAAAGAGAAAATATAAAGTCAACGCTCTTACATAACCAAAATATAGGTTATCCAAAATCATAATCCAACTTATCATTCGAGGAGTCCACGACATACTCCTTAAATCATTGCTACTTGTTCAATTGCTCTATTACGTTGTTCTATTATCTGCGCATGTCTTCAAATCACTCTTACTCCATGTAATCATCATGAAAACCAAATCAATCTTACGTGGAGGTCATAAATACACCATAGTGTCTTCCTCTAATATCGCTAGTCATAAAACATCGTACATGATCTTTTATATCCAAAACAATACTGTTATACTCTGTATTTCTCCTTTTGTACTTAGTCATTTTGAAGACTGTATCTCCAAAACTGAACTTCATTCTAATTGGTCAATATATCAGATGTGTTTCCATAATTGATAACCCATAAGAGTCTCATACCATAACAAAAACATCACTTGCCAACAATCTTTCCCTTTGGCATTGATGGCAACACTTCGTGAAAAATGACTGTGTCCCAACTCACTGTTTCTTCTTTTTCTCTTTAAATATATATATATTTTTAATTTTCTCCTTAATTAATTTTTCATCTCTTCTCCCCTTTTGATAAAAATTACAAAGTTGTATCCAAAATTTACAAAAATGTAGAATTTTAGTGCTTTCTCACAAGTTTGAGTACATCTTGGAGTATATCTTCCATGATCTTGACTTCTATACTCCATTACTCAATCAATAACTGACTAACATGAATTATTCCATTTAGTGCATAGGATGATGTATCTACTTCCTTTAACTCTGTGGGTATAGAATGTGTCAATGACTCTGCAATCTTCTCCATATCTGATCAATGAACTTCAAGAATTGATAGCTTAGGAGTGATTAGGCTCTTCAGTGAACCAAAGCTTGTCATTACCCTCCCTTCTGAATATAAAAGACATTCATCTTGTCATATATCATTTTTTTTCTCTTTCCATCTCTAATATAGATTGTGAGGAGGTCTAATGAGGAGCTCCTCTCCTTGAGCCTTTTGGCTCTCTCTAAGACCTTCACTAGGTCTCTCTTAGGGTCTAAATCACTACCCTAACTAGAGGATTCCTTCCTAATCCTCTAACTACCTAGGAACTTCCCGTCAACTTCAAACTCAACTCCTTCCACTCTTTCTTAGCTTTCTTGCAACCATGGCTTCACAAGCCTCCTATCACTCCAATGGTGTCAAATTCCTAAGGTTAGGCTTTCCCAGTCCCCTTAGGTCAAATCAAACTCCTATGGATCCAATTTGATGAATCCTTCAACCATTTTCCAATCGAGACCCAAAATCAAGATCTTTGGCCCTTGTAGCCTTTTTGTGCCTATTAGCCCTCCAAATCACTGAAAAATTATTCTTACTCGCACAAACCCTTAAAAAACCTAGACAAAAAATTGGATATTCTATGTGGGTTTTTTGTCCCCTTGAATATTTTCTAGGTCTAAAATCTCAGTAGAGTCTGTATAGTAGATTTCTACCAAACCCCTAAAATTAAGGGTTTCAAAAGGCATGTAGACTAGTTTGACAACTTGGTCTTCTTTCTCAAATCCAATGGTTCTCCTCTGAAATTTTCCTTCCATAATAAGGTATATACCACATGCCTCTACACTCTTCTAATCTTTATTGGCTCATACCAATCCCTCTGCAATATCCATTGCCACTGTATTATTCAGATACCCTAACAAGAATGCTCACCACTCGCCTAGGGCCTGAATGTTCTCGGGCTTCCCCTGCACACACACACACACACACACACACACACACACACACACACACTCCAAAAGCCTTATCTATACATTATATACAAGGCTCTAGTGGATGCCAAGTGGTCATGGATTTTTATCCATGATAACTCCAAAGAAACCCATTATTTATATAACTCAACCAAAACTAGCCAGTGAACTTGCAAAACACAAATATTTTAACAAAACCTAACCAAAAATTAAAATATACCAAAATAATACCACACAAATATTGGAAACTACATTGAAAACACTATCCAATCATTCAATCGGTCCATTCAATCCAATAAAGTGATGGATGATGGCTCTGTCAAAAAATTACCCTGTAAGCTGATACTTCCTTGTAATCAGTCCCTACAAAATAAAACATAACTATCAGATTAGGGTTGGATTCACCTTATATAATCCTATCCCATCTGTCTAGACCATTTGGTTTGGATTTGGGCACCTTAATGGCCGATTCCTAAAATCTAGGAAATGTTGTCATGACAACTTTAAAAGTTGTCATGACAACTTTGACAACTTTTGTGAAAATTGGAATTTCCACATTTTGAGTGTCCTAATTGGTTCCAAAATTTACCAATTGACCTCAAATGGCTATAAAAAACCTAAACATTATAAATATTCCCAATTTGGGACTTTGGTCAACTCTTTGACTTTTGAGTTGACTTATAGGCCTTAGACTCCTAGAATCAACTAGACTCAAACAACACAACCCTAATCTTTAAAAACATAAACCACACCTCAAACAAACACTAGGGAATTTATAATTTATTCCTTATTCATGGATGGTTTTCCAAAACAACCTACAAGCCAAAACTGATTAAGATCTTTCAATAGACCTTAAGGGTGCTCCTGCACCATACTCCCCCCTCCAACAAGAAAGTTAAGGAACTTTTGGTTACAGGAACTCCTCACTGATTCCATGTTTCTTGAAGTCACTTTCAGCTATCCAAATTGCTTCTGACTCTGGTTGTTGCTTCCACTTCACTAGATTCTCCATGTAGATCTTATGTCTTGTTTTCTTTTTCACCCTTGAATCCAATATCTTCTCAACTTGTGGTTTTTCCTGTTCCAAAGTCTTAAAATCTCCCATTTCCTTATGTACCTCTATTCTGTACTACATCTCATCCATCTCTATCCCTTTATACCTTATCAAATCTTTCACATTTGATATTGGAGAAATTGACATCTCCTTGGGAAACTCTAACTTGTATGCATTAGGTCCATACTTTGCCAATATCTTACAAGGTCCAATTCATTTCATTTGTAGCTTGTTGGGTATCCATTTTTCTAGTCTTTCCTTATTCAAGAACACCATAACTAGTTCACCCACTTCAAACTACAATTCTCTTCTTCCCTCATCTTTCTTTGCCTTTAACTTTTGATTTGCCTCCATCAAGGTCTTTTGCACTTGCTCATGAAATTCCTTCATTGATTATGCAAAATCATCAACATGCCCACTAACTCCCTCATATCCTTTGATTTCTCTAAGTTACATCACACCCCTTGGATGTACCCCATACACAATCTCAAATGGGCTCTTCCATGTAACTTTATTGGTACTGATATTGTAGGCAAATTCTACCCGTGGGATAACTTGCTCCCAACCTTGTCCATACTCCTTGGTCAGACATCTAAGAAATTTACCAAGTACCCTATTGATTACTTTTTTCTACCCATTAATTTGAGGATGATAGGTAGATCCATGAGATAAGTTTGTACCTAATCTCTTCCATAGGGTCTTCCAAAAGCGACCCATGAACTTTGCATTCCTGTCTGCAACAATGCTCATTAGTAGGCCATGAATCCTTACTACTTCTTTGAAAAACAAGTAGGCAATATGGCTGGCATCATGTGTTGTTTTACATGGTATGAAGTGGCCCATTTTACTAAACCTATCTACCACTAAAAATACACTGTCTAAAATAGTTGGAGTTCTAGGTAACCCCACTATGAAATCCATACTTATGCATTCCCAAGGTCTACTTGGGATGTGTAATGGCTATTAAAGTCCTACATTAGATGAAGTGTCTTTAGCCTTCTGACATATGCCACACTGCTCCACATACCTTGTTACTTCCTTCTACATCTTTGGCCACCAATAGAATCTCTCTACTAAGTCCAATGTCTTAATCAATCCAAAGTGTCCACTTAGGCTTCCATTAAGCTTCTCCTATATAAGGTTCTCCCTCATAGAGCCTCTTGGAACACATTGTTTCTTGTCTTTGAATAGCAAGCCATTCTGCAATGTATACTCTGCAAACTCACTATGAAAATTATTCTCAAGATTCTAAGACACCTTATATATCTCTAAGAAATCTGAATCTCCCTCATATAGGTCCTTAAAACCTTCAAACCCTATACTTTGCAACTGAATCTCTTGGATGGTAAGTAGTCTTCTACTAAGGGCACCTGCAACTTTGTTTTTCACTCCCTTCTTATTTTTTATGGTAAAGGTGTAAGACCGTAGGAATTCCATCCACTTGATGTGTCTCAAGCTAAGCTTGACTTGAGTGTTTATGTAACTCACTGCTTGGTTGTCTATGAAGACAAAAAACTCTTTGGGAAAAAGATAATGCCTCCACTTATTTAAGGCTTGTACAAGAGCATATAGCTCCAAGTCATAGGAAGAGTACCTAGACTTGGGCTCATTTAGCCTTTCACTGAAAAATGCCACAGGCCTACCTTTCTAACTTAAGACAACTCCCACTGCAATGCTACTTGCAACACACTCCATAATGAATGGTTTATCAAATCTTGGTAATATCAATATAGGCTGAGTAGCCACTTTTTCCTTCAATCTCTCAAACCCATCATTAGTTGCCTTTGTCCACACAAATTTTGTTTTCAACCCTCCTTTTATAGTCTCTAGGACTAGACCACAAATCTCACTAAATCTCCTAATGAACTTCCTATAAAATTGTGCTAACCCATTGAATATTCTAACTTTAGTCCATGTCTTAGGAGTAGGCTAGTTTAATATGGCCTCTACCTTCTCCTTATCCATTTTTAAGTCACCCTTGGAAACCACAAAGCCAAGGTAGACTAGCTCTTCTTTCATGAATTCACTCTTCTCAAGGTTTATGGTCAGTTTCTTTTCATGCAACTTCTTCAACACTAACTCCAAGTGTTTCATGTGATCCTCTTTAGTTTTACTGAAAATTAGGATGTCATATAAATAGAAAACTACAAAAAATCCTATATAGTCCTTCAAGACTTCATTCATCACCCTCATAAAGGTGCTTGGTGCATTGGTAAGCCCAAAGGGCATCACTAACCATTCATACAACCCCTCTATAGTCTTAAATGAAGACTTCCACTCATCACCCTCTTTCATCCTAATTTGGTAGTACCCACTCTTCAAATCAATATTAGAGAAGTACTTAGTACTCCCCAAGCAATCCATCAAGTCTTATATTATAGGAATTGGAAATATATAACTTATAGTTATCCTATTTATTTCCCTAGAATCAGTACACATCCTCCACTTACCTCCCTTCTTAGGAGCCAACACCACTGGGATAGCACATGGGCTAATGCTCTTCCTTATCAACCCTTGGTCCAAAAGCTCTTGGACTTGTCTGGCTATCTCCTTGTTTTTCACTGGTGTCATCTTGTATGCATCCTTGTTTGGCAAAGATGCTCCTGTTATGAAGTCAATTTGATGAATTATCTCCCTCTTTGGTGGAGGGGTGGCTCGTGTACCCTCACAAATTATGTCCTTTAACTGGTCTAACATTTCTCTTACCTCCTGTGGTATAGGTGTGTTCTCATGAGACTCCTCCTCCTTTGGTTTTAACAAGATTTCATAACCAACTTCTTCTTCCTTTATATCCCTTAGAAATTATTTTCCACTCAGTAACATGGCATTGGATTCTGACTTCTCCATTGTATCCTCTTCTAGTATGGATTGTATTTTGTAAGTGATCCCATTTTTCTTGAAAGTGTACTTGTTGTCTTTCCCATTATGGACTACATCTCTATCATACTGCCATGGTCTTCCAAGCAACAGATGGAAAGCATCCATTGGAAAAAAAATCACATAGTATCTTGTCATGATACTTTCCAATGGAAATTTCCACCCACACTTGTTCATTGACTAAGATATTCTAGCCCTTATTCAACCATGTGACTTTGTAATGACATTCATGTGGAAGTTTAGTGACCTTTAAATTCTCTACTGCCTCCTGTGATATACCATTGTCTTTAGATCCTATATCAATGATCACCTTACATAATTTTCCTATTATCTTCCACTTGACCTTGAAAAGATCCCTTCTTTGCTTGTGTCCATCCTTAGTGGGTTCTTTAATTAGTATTCTTCTAAGCATCAAACTTTCACCTTTCTCTGAATCCAGACTGACCTCTGAACGCTTGGTGTTGTCCTCCTCTTGGACATAGTTGATCCTCTTCTCTCCTTACAAGGATGTTGGTTTATCTCAACACCTATATGCAGAGTGCCCCAACTATCCACAGTTGTAACATTTCATGGAAGAGAAATGAGATCGCCTTCCAAAATCTCTTGTCCTTCCTCTTCCATTGTTATAAGAACCCCTTCCTCTATTTCTGAATCCACCTCTATTTTTTGACTCCTATCCCTAATCTGCATATCTAGAGTCACATTGACCCCTATTGTCATTTCCTCTACCACTTAAACCTCCTCTATGGCCAACTCTAGTGTCTCTACCCTTTCCTCTACCTCTGGAACTAGAATCTTGTCTTTTCTTTAGTTTTTCTTCCACCTTCAAAGCCATTTAAAAACAACTATGAATGAAAGTCAGGATAAAGAGACTAATGTCTTCTTGAATGTTCCATCTTAATCCATTAAGGTATTTTTCCTCTTTAATACTTTATGTCTCCTGAATTCTTGATCTAAGACAAAGATTTTGGAATTATTCAATATAGGCTGACACATCTAGGTCTTTTTGCCTAAGATTTTGCCTCTTCTTATGCAATTTGACGTCATAATCCTCTAGAAGATAACACTCCACTTTTTCAATCATTTCCTTCCAATTTGTTATGGGCTTCTTGCCCTCTTTCTCTCTTTCTTCCTGCAAGAACTTCCACCATGTAAGTGCTTGCACTCTTAGCCTTGACCTGGCTATCTTCACCTTTTGGGCCTCTGTAATCCCATCACACTTGAAGTGATTCTCCATTCCTTCAAGCCATTCCATAACCATTTCAGCATACATCTTTCCAAAGAATTTTGGGATGCCCTCTAGAGCCTTTCCACTCAATTCCTTGAGTACCTTTAGGAATGGTTCCTCTGGTAGAAGAGGATCAGGCTCTGGTTCTATTTCCTCTTCCACTGGTTTCTTTCCCTTATCTATCCATTCGCACATTTATTCTCTCAAATTACTAGCAATCTCAACCACTTCTACCATCTTGATCTTCATTTCCTTCATTGCTTATTCAAGAAGCCTATTTTTGATTTGTTGCTCTGAAAAATCTTCGGACAAATCTGCATTGGTCACCATGCTGGACTCACCTATGGACTCACTCCAATCTGACATTAACCAATTCAATCAACCAATCCTTTCAATGGATCTGATACCAATTTGATGTGGAGCTCCTCTCCTAAAGCCTCTTGGCTCTCTCCAAGACCTTCACTGGGTCTCTCTGAGGGTCTATTTCACTACCCTAACTAGAGGATTTTTTTCTAATCATCTAACTCCCTAGGAACTTCCCATCAACTTCAAACTCAACTCCTTCCACTCTTTCTTAGCTTTCTTGCAACCATGGCTTCAGAATCCTCCTATCACTCCAATGGTGTCAACTTCCTAAGGTTAGGATTTCCCACTCCCCTTAGGTCCAATAAAACTCCTATGGATCCAATTTGATGAATCTTTCAACCATTTTCCAATCGAGACCCAAAATCAAGATCTTTGGCCCTTGTAGCCTTTTTGGGCCTATTAGCCCTCCAAATCACTAAAAAGGTGTTCTTACTCCCACAAAATCTTAAGAACCATAGAAAAAAATTGGATATTATATGTGGATTTTTCCTCCCCTTGAAGATTTTCTAGGTCTCAAATCTCAGTAGAGTTTGTACAGTGGATTTCTACCAAACCCCTAAAAATAAGGGTTTCAAAAGGCATGTAGATTGCTTTGACAACTTGGTCTTCTTTCTCCAATCATATGGTCTCCTCTGAAATTTTCCTTCCATAAGAAGGTTTGTACCACATGCCTCTACACTCCTCTAATCTTTATTGGCTCGTACCAATCCCTCTGCAATCTCCATTGCCACTGTATTATTCAAATACCCTAACCAAAATGCTCGCCACTCTCCTAGGGCCTGAATGGTCTCGAGCTTCCCCTACACACACACACACTCCAAAATAATTATCTATATATTATATACAATGCTCTAGTGGATTCCAAGTAGTCATGGAGTTTGATCCATGGGAACTCCAAAGAAACCCATTATTTACATAAGTGGACCAAAACTGGCCAGTGAACTGGCAAAACACAAATAATTTAACAAAAACTAACTAGAAAATAAAATATATGAAAATAATACCACACAAATCTTGGAAAATACATTTCAAACACTATCTAATAATTCAATCAGTTGATTCAATCAAATAAAGTGATGGATGATGGCTCTGTCACAAAATTACACTATAAACTGATACTTCCTTGTAATCAGTCTATACAAAATAAAAGCTAACTATCAGATTAGGGTTGGATTCACCTTATATACTCCTATCCCATCTTTCTGGACCTTTTGGTCATTATTTGGGCACCTTAGTGGCCGATTCCTAAAATCTAGGAAATGTTGTCGTGAGAAATTTAAAAGTTGTCATGACAACTTTGACAACTTTTGTCAAAATTGCAATTTCCACATTTTGAGTGTCCTAATTGGTTCCAAAATTTACCAATTGACCTCAAACGGATAGAAAACACCTAAACATTATAAATCTTCCCAATTTGGGACTTTTGGTGAACTCTTTTAATTTTGAGTTGACTTCTAGGCCTTAGACTCCTAGAATCAACTAGACTCAAACAACACAACGCTAATCTTTTGAAACATAAACCACACCTCAAACACACACTAGGGACTTTATACTTTAGTCCATATTCATTGATGGCTGGAAAAACCAACCTAAAAACCAAAACTGATTAAGATCTTTCAATATACCTTAAGGGTGCTCCTGCACCAAGGTCTCACAACCTTCCATCATACTATTCAATGTAGCCATATCCTTTGCTATAATATCCTCAATATTTTGAATATGTTTGATATGACTTATAAAATAGTTCTATATAATCCCTACATGTGTGACACAGCTTATGGCCTTTGATGTAGGTGATCTCACAATGCCCAAGTCCCATAAAATAGATTGGAAAATTTCCTTCAAATTCTTCTCTTGATAACTCTTCTCTACCTTCTCTCCAACAATCGTCACTAAAGACTCATATTGACTATCAAAATCATCTAGTACCAAACTTGGATTCTCTTCTTCATCCTTTGCTTGAAAAAAAATAGGTACTAGGAGTAGTTTGTTCACAATATTAACTTCTCTAGTAATTACCTTAGTCTTCTTATCTCATTTCTCCTTAGATATTTCTTTTGCTTTTGTGAATGCGATGAAAGATAGTCTCATCAATTCATCCTCATCCATATTGTCAACATTAGTACTTAAGGTTTTATCTTTACTTGCCAAAAAGAGAGTAGTAGATGTGTCAGGTTCATATTTTACCGCAACTCTTGCCTCTTCATATTTTGTTGCATCTATCTCATTTCTCTGTTCAGATTCAACTTTCTACTCTTCCTCTTCATCTGCCACTGCATTCTCAATATTACCTAGAAATGGGTCCTTCTCATGAAGTGAAGTATTAAGGGTCATAGGAACACCAAAAATATAGAAATCTGGTTGCATGATATCTTTTCTCTTCTCAACACTTACCTCACCCGCCTTAGAGAACTCTCCAATTCCTATAGGTGTAGGCATAGTAGGTTTTGGAGGTGGAGTAGTCTCAGGAATATTGCATATAAGTATCTGATCTAATGCCTTTTGAGTCTCCTCTAATACTTCCTCATACTTTCTGCCCATAATTTTCACTAATCTTGCTTTAGATCTTAACAAGGGTTTGAGTTCACTAAATATTATTTCTCTCTCCTCACCTGAAACTACTAGTAACATATTCTTAATAGCTTGATTCCTAATAGCTTCATCTTCAATAAGTGCTAGCTATTTTCTTATCTCCAGTGTACCATATAGTTCCTTTTGTACACTTCCTTCTATCTCTAATAGATTCTTCTTGAAAACAAGTAAATGATTTACCACTGTGTCTTCAATCTTTAGTTTATCAGATTCCTCATACCTATCATAGTATTTGTTAACTAAAAAAATATTTCCTCGCTTAATATCTCTCTTCTCAAACATCTTCAAATAAGGCATCCATACATGTCTGTCACTTGTGGTCTCTTTTTCGGATTTCTTCTCTTCTCCTTCAGTCCTTTTTTCCTTAGGAGGTGACTCTGGTTTAGTGGATCTTGTGTTTCTCTGAGGTACAAAATTTATTGTCTCTTCTTGTGATGTCTTAAGTGCTTGTGAAGGGGAGGTTACATGAATTTCTATAGAAGGTTTACTATCTACCTAGACAACATATCAAGGTGGAAGGGTTGCAGTAGCAGTGCTTTCCAACCCAGAATATCTCTCTGCTATCTTCTTTCTTACTTCTCTCATGTCTTCTTTGATTAAACCTGTCTTAGCTCCACAATCATCAATAATGTTTTCTACTTTTATTTTCCTCATACATATAGTCTCCTCTTCTCTGAATTTATTTGATTTTTCTTCATATGTGCCCCATCTCTCCTTAGATATATCAACTTTAGATGCGAGAACATGTTCAATTTGCATAGTTAAAATTTATGAACTAACTTCATAACCCATAGGGTAACACTATTTCTATCTAGGTACAACTTCCTCAAAACATACACAATCAGTTTCAACTATGAAAAAAATTGTATCCTTGTATTTTTCAACTAACTCTTCAGGAATTCTGAATCTTTCTTTAATTTTCCTCTGAAGAATCTTGATCATGCCAAATAGTTCACCATCCACCCATGTGTTGTTTTTTGTTTGGTAGCTCTCTGATGTCTGAATACCAGTGGGTATCCCTTCTCTCCATGCTCTAGGGTGCATTCCTGGAAACTTATCCTTAATGTGGATGTACATATGAACTAGGCGTGAGTCAAATCTAAAAGTCTTAGATTTATCCTTATTAATTATCTTTACATTCTCCAAAAATTGTTGTGCCAGAACCTCGCATAGGTTATATTTAGTGCTTTCCTTTACCATCCTGTAAGCCATCATAATGACTCCTATAGAAACTGAATTAGGTCTACTGCTATAGTAAAATTTGTAGCCAAGTATCATTAGAATCATTCTAAAATCATGTAGGAAAATATCATTCACTGTCATAGCTCATTTATCCCATTTAGAATATGTTAGGGTTTCAACTTATTTATTTACGTGCTTCTCATCCACAGGGATAACTCCAATATCGTCTAACATAGTTATATCATGAATTAACTAACTAAAGATCTTTACAGGTTTCTCTCCTATCCAGATAAATTGATCATGAACTTTTCTAAGTAATATTTTGAACCATTAATCTTCATTGAATTTATATAAGTCCAATATTTTCATAATGCTTAGATCATCTATGGGTTTGAATTCATCCTTCATTTTACCATCATCAGTCATGTATTTCATTTTAGTATAAATCTCATCAACACCCAATATATCATACTTGCAATGAATGTAAGCCCTAAATCCTCTACGTGCAAGATGTCGTGTGGTGTCTGGGAAAATGCTCCTTTAGAATCGTCTTCATAAGAATTAAATGGATGTTTCTTGAATTTTTATCTAGGTCGATCTACAACATCATAAATAAAAGGTGCATCCATAACTTTTATATGATTAGATGATGTAAATACCTTAATCATGTTGAATTATGAATTCCTTCTTTGATTGATCACACAATGTAGTTGTTAGATAGTTTGATACTCACTGATCTCTGTTCCCCTTAGGTCACTGATGTTAAAATAGTGAAGAAATAGGTATCTCTGATGGCCTTTATTCATCATTGAGTGTAAAATGCATACTACCCCATATACTTAATACCCTACAATGTCCAGTCAATCACAAATCCCATGATCATAGTATATGCATCGTTGGATGTTGCACTCTCAGATATAAGTTCTATTATGTCTTCACATATCACAACTAATATTGCTTGAGCTTACTCTTCAGAATGAGAGGCTAGATAGATTCTGATATTTCCATCTAATGCTCCCCCTAAGGCCATGGTCGGCCATTTAGGTCAATTCTACTTTATTAACATCATGCGAAGATCCAGTAGCATCTACTGCCTCTCCCTGAACCAAAACATCATTAGACTCTTTGAATCTCCATACCTTACCAGTGCTATTATCTTCTTCTTTCTTGAAACAATTGTCAAAATCACTCTTGTATTCTACAAGACTCTTACCAGTATCACTATCATTCTTCTTTATATCCATATGAGGTGGTACTCTTCTGTTATTTACTCCATTATACCTACAAAAATTCTCTTTATGACCTAGATTGTTACATTTGTAGCATATAGGAGGTCTTCTATTCTGATTAACTTGAAACTTACAATTCCTTGCAATGTGTTCAAGGTTATTACATTTGTAACATGTGATCTTAGCTGTTGATTCTTCTCTGGTGTAATCTTGTCTGTATCTAGATTGATCAGGTTTTCTGCATTTTTTTTCTTGTGCCCACATACATTGCAATTAAAACAATAACTAGAAAAAAGATTTGAAAGGAGTATTACCTCTACAATCTCCCTTCATGTGTACAAACTTGTTACATCTAAAACATCTACCTCTGAAAGGTCTGATTTATTCTTTTGGATCTTCAAGAATAGGTTTTTCTCCATCAATATTTGCATTAGATTTTTCTTCTTTATTCTTAGAACATTCAGCTTCATTGAATCCAATACCACTCATATCACCTTTAGGTTTCTTTCTTTCACTCTATTTATCAATCAAGTCACTACTCATGTGAAGTTTCTCAATATGTTTCTTTGCCTCAAAAAGTTCACCTTTTATGATCTGATTATATTTCTCTAATTCCAAATACGTGTTCTTCTAATGATCAACGTCAATATTTATTTGTCTCATCAAAATATTAGCATCCTTCAAAGCTTCTTCAGTCTTGTTCTTAGCATCATTTTCTTGTTTAATATTTGTAGCCATTGCTTCGTTGTTAAGTTTCAAAGTATCATTCTCTTGTTCAAGTTGCTTTATATGATCTGAATTATCATTGTTTGAATCCTCTTTTATCTGAAACATAAGATCCTCTCTCTGATATCTAGAAATTTCAAGTTGATCCTTTAGTTTCTTGATAAATCCCTCAATTTTTCTTAAATTGAATCTCAAGTCACCATTTTTTGTGTTTTCTTTATCAAGATCCTCAAGTGATGGTTCAAAGTTCTCTTGCAAATTTTCTAATTCCATTTTGATCTCCGTTAACCTAATAGACTTTCTCTCCAAGAGCCACTAGCTCTGATACCAATTTTTAGGATTGAGTAATACTGAGAGGGGGGGTGAATTAGTATTACAACACTTTAAATTAAACTTAAACCAATTCCAAATAAACCTTAAGCTTACTAAAATGAAAAGAACATAAGAAAATAACATAGAAATCATAACACCATTATTTTTTGTCAAGGAAACCCTATCCAAGGGAAAACCCCGGTGGGGATGGTAGCCACAAGCATGCGCGAATGTATAATGTCCATGTTAGGAGACCTAGCCCTATTAGGAGCTTAATATTACATTGTACATTTCCTTTTTAAAGAAATAACAACCATGTTAAAAGTATACAAC
>MU226082.1:2285421-2296835 GCA_018584345.1 Thuja plicata
TTAAAAATAGTATATATTTTTTTTGTTTTGTTTTAGGCAGGCTCGGCGGGAGGGCTGAACCCTACCCCGCGGCCCTCTCTGTGACTGAGAGGGGCGGGGAGGGCCGGCCACCCCCCCGGCCGCCGCTCCGCCCCCTGTGCCATCTTCCTTGCCAAGATTTCCCGCAAGGGGTGGTGCCGCCGCCACTGCGGCCACCCACCCACGCGCCTCCTTTCCACCCGCCTGCGCGGCTCGTCCGCCGCTCCCCTGCACATCTACCCATGCGGTTTTCGAAACCGCGATCGGCCCTCGACCGCCTCTCCAAACCCTCCCGCCTTCAATTAATTTTATTTATTTATTAAGTCAAACCCTTTTTTTTTATATAGTTTATGGGTGTGGCGGTTTTCTTTTAATATGATCATTAAATATAAAATTTGATTTACTAGATCCGATTTACATATTTATTTCCTTTATTTAAGAAAATGTTGGTGTTTAGATGGTTGGCTTAAATAGAATAATATTGTATTTCTTTTTGAGCGGTTAAATTTTTTAGAGGGAATATTAATAGTTTATAAATATTAAGATTAATTTAGTTATTAGATTGGTATAGTTTCAAAATATTTCATGAATGTCCTTTTAGGGATTTAGTTTAAATGCTCTCAGGTAACGGTATGAAGCTTATACTCAATAAAATTTTTTAATCTAATCTTATCTTTCATTTAATTTTAAAAAAAAAATTTAGGAAACGTTTAGTCATTTATCGGGTCAAGCATAAGTCTTTTTCCTCCGATCGTCCCGATTCTCTTCCCAGATGTTCTCTGTACCCATTGGACCCTAGGGGTCTAGTTTTGAGCCTTTTGAAGATAATTGACTTTTTGGTCAACTTGGGTTGACTTTTTGGTCAACTGTCTCATTTTGTGCACCTTCAACTTCCCCAGTGCGTAATAGGCCCTAGTGACCCTCCTTTGCATATTTCAAGGGATGTTTGACTTTTGGTCAACCCTAGTTGACTTTTAGTCAAACTATCTTGATTTGCGTGTAGTTCCAGTTGGGAACTTTATTCATCCCTTAGGATAGCTGTGTAAGCTAGTCCTCTTCTTGAGACCTTTTTGGTTCCATTTATCCTTTGCACCATTTTGTGTGCATGTGTTACCCTTGTGTAGTTTTAGTATCCCGTTTTAATGCGTTATTTTAAAATTTTTGTTCGTGTGTTTTTGCCCAACTTTTGGGCATGACAGATGTTCAAATCCCTCTTTGTCCTTCTATAATAGCATTGCAGTAATGGTATGGAATGAATTAAATGAGAAAAGAGAAAAAGGCAATTCATAATTAGGAGACTTTAAGACTAGTGCCTAAATAGCCAACGTAATCTTCTCACAAGTTTTTTGAGCATCTTGATTCCAATCATATTTAACACCCCTCTTTAGTAGCTTGGAAATAGGTTTTACACTTTCTGCAAAATTTATAATAAACCTTATTATAAAATTTATCTTTCCTAATAAGTATTGTACCCCTTTGATGTTCTTAGGAGGAGTCAAAATACTAATAGCCTCAATCCTCTCTGGATATATTCTCACTCCTTCTTTAGACACTATATGACCTAACAACTTTCCCTCTAGAATAACAAAGTGGAACTTCTTTGGATTAACAGATACTCCAAATTCCAAAGCCTTTCCAAAAATATTCTCTAGATGATTGCAATATTGATCCTCGTCTTTCTTTAAATATTCAGTAAGATCATCCTGATAGACAACCATAATTATATTTATGAATTCCTTTAAAGCAATATCCATTACTCACTGAAAAGTGGCCCCTCCATTCATGAGACCTAAATACATCCTTATATAAACATAAGTTCCCCAAGGGGTAGTAAATGTTGTCTTTAATTTCTCTGACTCATTAACCAAAACTTCATTGTAACCAAAAAATCCATCCATCATGTATAAAAGGTCACACCCTGTAACTCTTTGTAGCATTTCCTCCATATTAGGCAAGGAATAATTGTCTTTAAGTGATGCTACATTAAGGTTTATGATATCAACACAAATCCTAATATCTCCATTCTTTTTTCTGACTGGCACAAGATTTAACACCCACGAGGAATGTCTGATTGGATTTATAATTTGAGCATCCCTAAATTTCATTAATTCTTCCTACATTTTTTATGCTAGCAATGCATCGATTTGTCTTTGCTTCCGCCTAAAAGGTTTCACATCAGCTGCTAGATGAATCTCATGTTGAAACAAGTCCTCTCTATAGGGCTTAAGATCTTCATATGACCAAGAAAAAACATGTTTGTATTGCTTTAATAAGCATATCAAATTTTCTCTGATGTGAGGGGCCAAGTTCTTTCCAATGTATAACATTTAAGGGAACTTCTCTGGCCCTAAATTTACCCTTTCAACACTATCCATTTTTACATCATATCTTTTAAGAAAGTGACTATCATTGTTGTAGACATCTAAAATTGACTAGGTGTATCTCAAGCATTCAAAACTATAAATCTCAGCCAAATGCCTTAAAATCTCATCTCAATGCAAAACAAATGGATCAAATCGAATGGACAAAAATCAAACCAAATTAAAAGATCAAATAATAATGAAATCAAATAATTAAATTCTAAGCCTAAAGGGATTAATCAAATTATGTAATTGATTTTTCAATTGTATATTTCAAATCAAAAGGATCAAATCCAACCCATTCACCCTTCCATGGCTAAATTAATTAAATGATTGAGTTATTTAATTCCTAATATCTTTGAGACAACCAACCAACTTTTCCTCCATTTGAGAACACCTCAAAGCTTTTGACTTAACCAAACTTTGATCATGATCAACTCACTCTAACCCCCTACCCTTGGGAAAATGCTATAAATACAAGACATTTTATTCTTGTTTGGGATCCAAGAATTTCAAGAGCAAAAGCATCCTTATTATAGGCATATGGAGAGAATTTTAGGGCTTTTAATCATATTTCAACATTTGCACACCATTTAGTATATCATGTTTAGGAGCATTTGTTGTTTTTTCTAACATATCTTGGAGCATTTTGAGCATTTTAAGCTAGATTTGAGCATTTTTTCATCATTCATTTTCTCATTCTAGGATTGTCCTTGAGAGAGATTAAGCCTGAAATCTCTCTTAACAAAGCTTAGATAGAGAACCATGAGATGATATGGATTTTGAGCTTCAATTCTTAGATTAAATCATATTTTCTTTCCATAGAGTTGTTGCTATTAGTCCTAATTTCATGAAGGTGTTAATCTTACACACACAAATGGAACCCACCGTGGGGATTTAAGCCTTATTGCTAATGTTTTTATCATAAAATTTTGTGTGTTTTGCTATGTTCTTGGTGTTATTTTGCAGAAAAGAGGAGAAGAGCCTCTTATGCGATATTTAGAGCTGCCTATGAACCATAAAATGCCACCTACGGAGCTTAATTCATCTCTTTCTTTCAGTCTGCAGCCGCGTTCTAGATAAAGTGGGCCACCTGCTAGATAAAGCATGCCACCGGCTAGATAAAGTTTTCCGCTTATGATTTTTCAACAGCCGCTTACTAGAAACCTTTGGCTGCTTTTTACAGTTTCTGTATCAGCTGCTAATTTTATTTATCCGCCTGTGATTTTTTAAAAGCTACCTGTTAGGATTTAAAAGTCATGTAGCAATTTTTTATTTATGCTTAGCAACATTTAAATGTCGCTCTTTAACTGTTAAATGCCGCATAAATACTTTTTCTTTAAATCAGGTTTTTATTGATTTGGTCACTGTTGTAACTCTCTGTGTTTTTCTGTCCCGCAGATGAAAAATACCCAAAGGTGCAGATACCAGAGAAGAGGATCACAAAGCTTAGCAAAGAGGTGAGAATCAAAACCAAAAATGACAAAGAAATACATGCAGCAAATTTTTTAGAGAGTTTATTTGAGGAAGAACACTTGTATGATCACTACATTAAGGTGTTTTTGCTTACAAACAAAAATTTCCCACTCTTTAATTGGTTTTCATGCCTAGTTCTTTAAAGCTTTAATTGATAAATCTTTTATTAAAAGAGCTTTTAGGAGGGGATTTGTCATTGGATTTTTTCCAAGTTTTCTTCACTTTGCCTCTCTTTGTGTTGACTAACTTGTTGGAGGAGCCTGAGTGGGAACGATCACCACTAGGTGAGTAAAAATAAGCCAAAATCACTCAAAAATGCGCCTAGCCTTGCTAGCTTCAAAAAATAAGTATTTATCTAATCAAGCTTGCATTTTTTAACTTGTAAAAAATTCTCTAAATCTAGTATAAATAGGGACACCCTACTATTTTATGTTCAAACAAGACATTAGGTATATGCTCTCAACTTTTCGAAGTTGATCAAAAAGCCAAAAGTGTCAAGTTTGGGTGGTAAAAAGAAAGGGAGGATTAATTGAATCACACATCTCATTTTTTTAAGAACCTCCTTGTCAAGAGGTTGAAAATGAACAAATCTATTTTTGAGGTGTTTGGAGTAAAGAAAGACAATAAGGATATGCTCTTCACTCTTTGAGTGAATCAAATTCCCAAACTTGTTGGATTGAGTTTGGTTTTTTATTTCTATATTCATTCTAGTCAAATAGATCTTTAAAGGGTCTTCCTCCCAAGAATTGCCTTACGAGGACAGTGAGAGGGGACGACCAAAAGTGGGAGATATTCACTTTTACCATCATGTCATTTGACCCACTATAAATAAATGCACTTTACCTTAATCAGAAAGTGACTAAAACTTGTGCAAGACATCCTCACTTCCTCTAGTAGTCCTTTGGGATTGCACAAAATTGTACTTTTGTGTGTGTGGGAAGCCCTCAAAGGGGTAAAGGATCTTGTCAAGATTTAGACCAGAATAATTTGAGACCTTGATAAAGTAGCAGACCTACCTTTATAGAGCCATTATTAAAAGCCACATTTCTTGACTCTAAGGTAGAATGTTTGGAAGACATTCTTGTGTAAACCTGTCAAAAAATCTGAGAACATACACTTTTAGTGTGGTTTTAGGGATATGGTACAATTTTGATGTGTGTGTTGAGCTTGTACTCTATTTTCATGCAAGAATTTTTTTTGATAAATCTGATCAAAGACTTTAAACTTTTAAACCCATAAAATAAAAATAAAATTGATAAAATCAACTTTGATCAGCAAAGCGCCGCATACCATCATTTCAAAGCCACGTACAAACAAACCTAGGCCGCTTACAAATTATAAAATTCCACTTGTAATCATTCAGTAGCCCGCATAAGCCGCTGGAAAGTGCCACATATAAACATTATAAAACTACCTATCAATAGGCAAATGCCGTCTGCTAACTGCAGAGTGCCGCGTACAGTGATTCCAGTGACCGCGTATCAACTATAAAAGGCCACCTACATGTAGGTAAGAGCCGCCCAAAAATTTAAAATGGAAAAGAGTGGGTATATGTCGAGGGGTTGAAAAAAAGAAAGTTTCATTTTTGGATACCCTTTTGGAGGTTCTACCTCTGTGGATACATAACTGGATCAGAATCCTCCATTATTGGGCATTTTGCAAATTTATCCACAAATTGATCATTTAAGCGAGTTAAAAACCTAAGATCTTCATTTGATATATGTTAATGCCAGTTTTTACTCGATCCCATTACATCAAGACTACCCTACAACCAGACGAATCTTATCTGAGACAAGATTGTCCCTTTCTAGGTGATCCTTTTTCTACAAGGCCCTTACACGAACCCATCAAAGAAGCACAACCAAGGATGTCTTTCCCATTTGGCCATATAGATCCCGATCAGATCAATCATGTGAACAAGGATATGAACAAACAAGGAAATGTTCATCCTAACAACAAAGGATCCAACAACAATACCAATGGAGGAACAAACATGGATCCTAACAATCAAGGGATGAACAATACCAACAATGGGGGCAACATAGACCCTAATGATGAGGAGTTAACCAATGAAAAGGTTAACGAGGCTATGAAAAGCCCTTTCTTCATGAAACTTATGGAAAAAATATTGGAAAATGACAAAGAGAAGCACTTTCTAGACCTAGCATAAATGGGTCTCAAAATTCCACACGATTATGATGTCACCAAGCTCAAACAAGAAGAAGCTGAGGCTAACCCCAATGATATCATGAACAAGCAATTATAGCTTTCCCAGATGCAATTGGACACAATAAAACAAATTGGGGCTCCTAAACCCTTTTCTATTGAAGCTTTGTGTCCATTTCCATTCGGTAAGTCTTTAATCATGATACCTTTTCCAACAAATACAATTTATCCTAAATATGACAAATATGAAGGAACATCTGATCCTCAAGATCACTTAAGGGAATTTTTTCCCCTAAGTCTAGAGTTCATGCATGACACCACTTACCTGATGAGGTTATTCCCTAGAAGTTTGGGAGGTATGGCAATGGAGTGGTTCTCAAAGTTACCCTCCGACATTCAAACCTTTGAGGAATTGGCCTCTAAGTTTGTAACTCACTATTCCTATAACATCAAATGCGAGGCTAAAATGCTTAATCAATGCAACACCAAACAAAGAGAAGGAGAGGGATTCCTACTTTTCCTACAACGATGGAGAGCAGTATTTGCTAGATACCCTCGAAGTGTACCCAAAAAGGAAAAGATGGATATTTTTGTGAACAAATTGAATCATGAAATGAACTATCGATTAAGGCTAAAATGTCCTAGATCATTCCAAGACCTAATTGAGAATGGAGTGACAATAGAAGAGGTATTGATAAAAAGTGGAGAAATCAAACTCTACAAAGATAACAAGACTAACAACGATAGCAATACCTCCAACACCAATCAAAATCAAAATTCCAACAACAATAATAATCGATTTTGGAAAAAGAATAAAAAAAATAAAGGAGTGGTTAACAATGGAGTGGTGAAGGCTAACACTTTAAAGGATACCCCTTTCAATCTCACTCAAAACTCAGCTCAAGCCAATAATGTGAATCAGGCACCCAAAGTACCCTACAACAACAACACTAATAACAACTTTGGGAATAATCAAGGGAGCCCCAAGCCTAAACCTTTCTTTGCACCTACACCCAAAAGGAAATTCACTAATTTGGGTGAACCATTGGAGAATGCATTAAGGACACTTATTGAAAATAAACTTATCGATCTACCAAAGGCTCAACCATATGAACCTCCCATCAAGCCAAACTGGTGGAATGAGAACAACCATTGTGACTATCATCGAAATAGGGGACATAAGACCAATGATTGCTTGTGTCTCAAAAATGTGGTACAAGATCTCATAGACAATGGTGTGATAAAAGTGGAAGATCACACAGCCTTTAAAACTCCTTTTTATAAGCATGAAAAAGGAGAATCTTCTAATTCCAACAATGAAGGAAACAATGCTAATAATGCAAGAGGTAGTCATAATGTTAACTTTGCTCATACTTATGACAATACCATCAATGTTTTTGTGGTTAAAGACCAACCTATTCAAGGGTCTTCTAATGCCATCACAAGGGGGCAAGCCTCAATGATTACCCTACAAGGGGGTACTCCTATTACTATTGGACCTAAAACACCAACTATTTTGGCTAAACAAACACCACCCACAACAAAGCCTTATAGTTTGGTGGATCAATTACAAAAGACCCCAGCCCAAATATCAATTTTGGAGTTGTTAAAATTATCTCCTAATCACAAGGAGATCCTAGAAAAATATTTTTGTGAGACCATGGTTCCTATAAACTTGGAGGAAGACAAATTTCAAAACATGGTAGGGCACCTCATAGCTCCTCATTGTCTTTCCTTTTCAGAACAAGATGACATGTTTTCCACACATCCTCAAAACTTAACCTTGCATATAGAGGTATTAATCCAAAGACATAGGGTAAAGAGAGTTCTCATAAATAGTGGAGCTGGTCTAAATATTTTCACTTTAAACCTTGTCAATTCATTAGGGTTATCCGAGTCTTCCATTGATCCAAAGAAGAAAATCACTATTAAGGCTTATGATGAAGAGGAAATATCTTCAAAGGGTATGATTATTCTAACAATTCAAGTAGGACCTATCAAGAAGGATACTATATGTCAGGTCCTTGACATGAAATCAACCTACAACATCTTACTAGGAAGGCCTTGGATACATGAAATGCAAGCGGTACCTTCTACATATCACAAATGCATAAAATTTCCATACATGGGGGAGGAGATGACAATTGGAGGAGATTCAAACCCTTTCCAATATTGCAATGCTTTAAAGGCAAGTCATGAATTGTATATTCCTCATAATAGGGAAAGATTTATCCCTAATATTACCATGGAAGAAGCCAAAGAGGAAAAGTTAGAACCAACATCAAATGTCACGTCAACCGTTAACCCTACTCAAACTAGCTCAACTACATCGACTAAGGGAAAAGAAAAGATGAGTTACAAGGGTTCAAATTCAAAGAATAATTCAGTTTAGACTTCAACATTAAGATTGGAAACTTCTAAACCCACTAAGGAGGAGAGAGAATGAACTAAGAAAGATCACTATGAAAAGATGAGTGACCTAATGAATCAATTCGAGAAACAATGCAAAATTAACTCAAAAGGAGTAGGGGAATATTCTGTTTCCCTCTTTGATTTACCTACATCTCCAAGGACACATGGGAAGCCATCCAAATATCATAAACCTCATAAATAAAATTCCCATTTTTTGAGGGAATGTGACAAACAAGAAATGGACAAAGAATATAATGAGGTATTACAAAGCCTCTATAAAGAAGATGATGATTCAGCTAATTCCAATGAAAGGGGGCAACATTACAATATCCAAACTGATCAATATGGCAAAGGATTTGATATAATGAAGAAAATGGGGTATAAGGGAAGAGGGCCCTTAGGATTTTTACATAGAGGGTTGTTAGATCCTATTGAACCCATTTGGAGAGCTAAAGAAGAGAAAGTCAACATAGGTTTTCAGCATAAAGGAGAAAGTTCAAGTCCCATGCATGATTTTCGTGCACATATCCATATGGTAGGTTCTAAAAGTAAAGATAATTCCAGGGATTATGAGTGGGATTCCTTGTCTAAAGAATCTTTTCATGTCATAGAGGTTGATACCATTCACACTTATGCAACTCCTCCTAAAGTTGAGAATCAAGAACATGTGGTTCAAAGTTCAAATTCAACTCAAACATCAAGTGAACCTCAACAAGTCAACGTAGAACAAGTACCTATTTTCACTTAATGAGTAGGTGAACCTTGGGTACCTTTGTGGGTGGGAGATTCTAACCTCATGTTTAATCCACATGCTTTCTTTCCCATATAAATCTTAGAGGACTCTAATGAAGAGGATTTTGATCCTTCTTCCATGGACCATCTTGAAGAAGCACATGTCATAGACCATGACGATAAAATGTATGAACTATCAAACAAAGTCATGTCCTTAACTCCTTCAAATGAAATCCCATCCAATGAATCTTTGTCCTTAGTACATCCCAAACTTATTTATTGGGATCTTTTAGAGCTAAATGACTTACTCTATTTCCCAAATGACAATACAATGGCCTTATACCTCAATGCGGTTGAACCCAATTCTTCCACCAATAAATTTACTCTGGAAATGATGATAGGGGTATGTGTGCAACCTCTTAATCCAAAAAATGAAGAGAAAATATACAAAAAATGAGAAGGTCTAGTGGTGAAAAGCACCATGTGGCAGTGCTAGACCCAAACAAAGAAAAAAATAAAGGATGTTTCCAAAGGTGAAAACCCAATTGTGGCACCTAAGGGAGAGATGTTGGACACCTTACCAGCTCATGAAGATGAAAGATCACCTATACTTATTGAACCCATAGAAAAGGTTAACATTGGTAAAGAAAAGGATCCTAAATTCATTCACTTGGTAGCATCTTTGAGTCCCTTGGAGAGAGAAGAATTCATTACATTATTTCAATAAAAACAAATCAGATTTGCATGGTCATATGCTGACATGCCCAGATTAGATCCAAGTTTTATAATGCATCACTTATATGTGAAACCAGGGGTTAAGCACATAAAGAAGAAGTTGAGAAAACTGTATCCACATGTAGCCCTTTTAGTCAAAGCAAAATTGGACAAATTGCTCAAGGCAGGATTTTTAAGAGTAATAGCATACGCCGAATGGATCTCCAACATTTTACCAGTTACCCAACATGATAAAACCATAAGAGTTTGCACAGATTTAAGAGATTTAAACCTTGCTTGTCCAAAAGATGACTTTCCATTACCTAGCATTGATGCTATTGTGGATCTCACTATAGGTCATTCTATGTTTTCACTTATGGATGGATTTAGTGGGTATAATAAAATTTGCATAGCACCTAAGGATCAAGAGAAGATAGCCTTTACATGCCCATGGGGTTATTTTTGTTGGAATGTAATGCCCTTCGGTCTTAAAAATTCCAGAGCCACTTATCAAAGAGCCATGACTACCATTTTCCATGACATGATGCACACCTTTATGGAAGATTATGTAGATGACATCCTAGCTAAATCACATAAAACAAAAGACCATTTATCCATACTTGAAAATATTTTTACAAGGCTAGAACAATTCAAGGTGAGACTTAACCTAAAGAAATGTGCTTTTGGGGTACAATCTGGAAAACTCCTAGGGTACATTGTTTCAGCAAAAGACATTGAAGTAGATCTTGAAAAGGTACAAGCAATAATGGACATGGATATTCCAAAGAATATTAGTCAAATGAGGTCACTTCAAGGAAGGCTTCAATCTATAAGAAGGTTCATTTCTCAATTGGTAGAAAAATTCCATTCTTTCACCAGATTACTACATAAAGACACCATCTTCACATGGGATGAAGAGTGTGATAAAGCCTTTACATTGTTGAAAACATACTTGATGAATCCACCTATCTTGATGTCACCAATTCAAGGAAAACCTTTGCTACTCTATATTTCCACAACGGAAATATCTTTAGGAGTCTTATTGTCACAAGAGGATGATGAAGGAAAAGATAGAGTTGTCTACTATTTGAGTAGAACCTTGATCAAATATGAGTTTAATTATAGCTTCATGGAAAGGGCTTGCCTAGCAGTGGTATTTGCCTCTCAAAAGTTAAGACATTATATGTTGTTGCATAAGGTGAAGCTCATATCTAAAATTGATCCCTTAAAGTACTTGCTTAGCAAAACAGCTTTAACTAGAAGGATTGCAAAGTGGGTCATGGTACTTAGTGAATTCGACATTGAATATGTTGATAGGAAAGAAATCAAATGTCAAGTTATAGCCGATCAATTGGCTGAAAATCCTCAAGAATATACACATCCTATGCAAGTGGAATTCCCAGATTTTTAAATTGTGAATGTCGAAGCTAAGACATGGACTCTATACTTTGATGGATCTTATACCCAAAATGGTAGTGGAGCAGGCATTCTTTTGATTACACCACAAGGTTACACAATCCCAAAATATTACAAGTT
>MU226082.1:2315437-2333169 GCA_018584345.1 Thuja plicata
TTTGATCATGATCAACTCACTCTACCCCCTACCCTTGGGAAAATGCTATAAATACAAGCCATTTCCTTTGTGTTTGGGATCCAAGAATTTCAAGAGCAAAAGCATCCTTATTATAGGCATATGGAGATCATTTGAGGGCTTTTGATCACATTTCAGCATTTTCACACCATTTAGTATATCATTTTAAGGAGCATTTGTTGTTTTTTTAAACATATCTTGGAGCATTTTGAGAATTTTAAGCTAGATTTGAGAATTTTTTTATCGTTTATTTTGTCATTCTAGGATTGTCCTTGAGAGAGATTAAGCCTGAGAGCTCTCTTAACAAAGCTTAGATAGAGAACCATGAGATGATATAGATTTTTAGCTTCAATTCTTAGATTAAATCATATTTTATTTCCATAGAGTTGTTTCTATTAGTCCTAAATTCATGAAAGTGTTAATCTTGCACACACAATTGTCATTGAAGATGCCCTCAAGTTGAACCAAACCCTTAGGTATGATATTTGTTGGAAATAGAACAACCTCAGTCTCAAAATGGTTTTCTTATTATCTATGGTTTCAACTAAAGATTGAAATTCAATTTTATTTCCCTTATAATCATCCATACATTAAATGAACTTTAGAATATCCTTGTCATCCTCAAAATTTTTCCAATTGTATACATTATCAGGAATTGTAAGCCTGATCTTGGTTTCAATAGTAGAAATCCCAACCAAAGTTATATCATTATTCTTTATGGATACACTTGCAAGGAAATAATCCATAATACTCTTGGATCTCTCTACCCATTCTATTGAGAAAGCATAAAAAATCTCTATTTTTTCCTAGACTGCATGCTTGTATAATTTCAATCTATCATTTTTAGCAAAATACATGGATATAATTTGGGAGATTTCCAACTCAGAGGAAAGAATATTTAAAATTTGTACCTAATGGGGATATAAAAACAACACCAGGTCTAGATCCCTCCTTGGAGAATGCACCATAAAATTACATTTTCCATATCTCATCCTGATATGAGTGTGACTCCTTCACAATTGGGTCATGATTCTCAAATTTGGAGCTATCTTACTCAATCCTAAAATTTTCCATGTCAACATCCATGAAACAATTGAACACCTTGGGATCCCTCCTCTCAATTATCAATGGAGCACGTGGCTCCCTATATAATTTGACATCACTCGCATTGATAGGGATAGTAGCATCTGATAGGTCCAATTGTAAATGTCTTCCAACAGCTGCTACCCATTGTCTAGATAACATCATACCATAATGTGGTGGTGTATAAACCAAAAAAAACATCCATTTTGAATGTATCCTCTTTACTTCAATACCTTTTAAGGTTCCTACCATAGGTACTTGTATATTATCCATAGAAAAAATCTTTAAGAAGTCGTGTCAACTTTTAAGCCCAACTCTTTCATAACACTGTAAGGCATTACATTTGTTATTGCACCTTAATCTATCATTTAGTTTCTTATTAATTGGTAATTCACAAAAAATTCACATAAAAAGGATCTATATGAGAGGGATCTTGAGTAATAATGTTCCCTACGTAAATTTTAGGAACCTCCTGCTCCTCATCATCTCCATTTTTCTTGAAAAGTTTTCTAGTAGGAATAATATCATGAGTTGTACCTTTGAGTAAAGAGAAAGAAACCTCTCTATGCTCCTTTATTTTCAACATCTCAACCAATGTCACTGACACCTACATTTGAGATAGTGTATGCTTCATGTCAAAATCTGGAAAACCAAAGACATCCCCTATGGAAAGCCTTACCTTTTCTCTCCTTGGATTTCTCTATTCCTTAATAATAATGGGGGTACCTTTTCTTAGGTATTGAATATTATCTTTGTTTTGAATTGGGGGTTCAGGAGAACCTTCTTTTATAAGAATGAACTAGGATTTCCCTGATCCCTATCTACTTCTCTATTTCTTAAATTGTAAGCACTCCTAGCCTGAGAAATTACAACAATAGTGAGAGATCTCACCTCTTCATCACTATGTCTTCTTAATTGAAAATGTACATATTTGAAAATAGAAAATTTTATCCTATGATGCATAACATCATATATTTC
Source organism: Thuja plicata (assembly GCA_018584345.1). NCBI lineage: Eukaryota > Viridiplantae > Streptophyta > Pinopsida > Cupressales > Cupressaceae > Thuja > Thuja plicata. The sequence continues at coordinate 2,317,517 of MU226082.1, forward strand.
ATCACTTTCTTCTTCATCATATGTCATTAACATATTTACTTTAGGTCTCTCCTCCTCTTGATCACTTTGTTCATCCTCATTCTTAGTAAACCCCTGCCAAAACTTGTACCACTATACACTCAAAAGGAGAATGTGACATATTGTAGAGTACACACCAAGAAGCACTCCCTACATTGTGTACATTATTCCTCTTTAATGGATCAAGAGTACCTTTATTGTTTGCATTACTTCATCCCTCAAAAAGAGGTTTACTATCCTTCCAATTTGTTTTATAGGGCATGTCCGCAATCTATAAGGTTTATTAGACCTCTACATTTTTTGTCTGTTATTCTGAAATCCCCTTTCATTATTGTCTACCTTAGTAGTAAGATCTTTGATTGCAGAGACAAGTTTTTCAACATTATAATTTTTATATCTTCCTTTGGAAATCTATTAGGCTGACCCTTTGAGTCTTTCCATAACCTACAATCATCTCTCTTCCCAATTTTACCTGATGCCCTTCTATTACTTTCTATATTAATTGTCATTTTATAGGCATCCCTAAAGTACTAGGATTCTTATCTCTTACAAGATAGGAAATATTACCCTTCAGTCCATTGCAATATGTAGTAAGACATACATTTTTATCTAACCTCAACATGTGGAAAATTCTATGCATGGCCTTCTGAAATCTGCTATTGAATTCAATTACACTTTCATTTTCAAACTTCTTGATGTTATTCAACTCATTCAGCATATAACTAGAGTTCACCTAGTCACCATATTGTTCTTTAAAACATTTTTTAGATTCATTCCATGAACTAATACTTCCATTAGCAAGGACACGGTACCAATCTATGACATCTTCAATTAAGGATTGCACAAATAGCTTCATGAAAATATCCTCATGGTCTATTTAGTAGTCATTCATCTTGTAAAAGAAGGCCTTTAGATGCTCCTCACTTTTTATTACATTTTTTCGACTAAATTTAGGGATTCTATCCCTTATTTCATTTGGAAAGATATTTGGCTAGCCTCGAATACCAACAAAATATAAATTTTTATGTCTCCAAACGCATGGGTCTTCTCTGACAACCACCTCCAATATTTTGGCAAATTGTACCAAGACCTTGGCTCTGATTTGCAGTACTATAAAGTGAACTAGATCCCATGCAATTAGTATTAATATTTTCTTTTTGCATTTTAGTACCTAATCCAATACTAGCTTGATTATTAGCAGTTGTATTAACTACTTAAGATTTGTAGTAGACTATATGAAGGCAATCTTATTCTTCATTTCTGCAGTAGCAACATCTAAGTCTACTTTTTACAACTATTTGGCGATCTAATCTTTCATTCTCCTAGATTTTCTAGTTCTATGTCAAGTAAAGACATAACTTGAGATGCCTTTATTGTATCTTTGGGCTTATTAATTTGTATACTTGTAACCTTATGTTTACCTTTGTCTACTATAGGGTTACTTGTACCAAATGAAGAAGTATCTTGTAAGGAATTATGAGGCCTTGAAGACCTTTCATTTTACAAATAAAAAATTTGTCTGATCATAGGTTCTTGCTCCACTTGAGTATTGTTTGAGTATCTCTCCTTCTCGATACATTCTTTCCTCAAGGTATCTATATCACCATAAAATTCTTTATTCAAACCCTTATAGTTCTGATCCAAGCCTTGATTCATAGAATTAAGTTGATCCAACCTTCTTTGCATGTTCTCATTCTCAACCACAGCTGCCCTAAATTCTTCCTCTTTATCCTTTTCCATTCTTTGTCTTAAAATCATTTTTTTCTTGTATTTCTCTTCTCAAGGCATCATTATTTGAAAAAACTACATTAGGATATGGTAATGTAATATCAGAATTTGGAGAGTCCTCTAGATTAATAAGATATATTTCCCTTTGGTTTATAACTTGTTTAGAAGGATCATCTTGCAAAAAAGGGTTATTTCTTGTGTATTGGGAAGATTATCTAAATTTGAAATATTTCTAGATCTGAAATCTCTATTATTTTCCCTTTTATTTTCCCCTCTATACTAAACCTGAGTTACAACCTTTTTTTGAGATATATCTTCTTGGAAAAGAGTATCAAACATGTTGTCAAAGTAACCCAAACCATCTAATTCAACACTAATAGGAGAATGTGCACTTCCTTTTGGGACAACACCCAAGGCCTAACCTACCCTTGAAGCCTTAGGATTCAAAGAACTTCCACTACTATTTTTTGTCATTTTGGACCAATTTCTATTAGCAAGATTTGTGAGCCCACCCTCCAGTTTAACTTTTGGATGTTCCTTTATATATAGTCAGGTTTTTCTCATACTATGTATATCTTGAACAAACAAGACCTAAAACAGATTTGTGATTTTGAACAAAAAAATAGCCAACCAAAATCAGAGTTTCCACCCAATAAAACTTGGGATATTAAAATATGATACTTCACCTTTAAATTTTGCAAATATTTAAGGAAACTATGAAATTAACTTATCTCTAGGTCCTCAGTAGATGCGTCAATTTCCACTTTGATTTGATAAGCCCTTCAAGAAAACTTTGTGGTAAGTCCCTAGTAGAGTTTCCATTTCACTTAGTTCTTTTTCTTTCTAATCCCTTGTATACCTGTGGCTCAGGTATATTACTCCATTCACCCAAGAAGTGATTCAATGAGAAGAAGAAATAACATTCAACAAGGTCCTAAAACCTTCTGCACTTTGAGCTCCAAAAACTCAGGTGGGCACTACCTATCATCTACCTTCAATATTCAGTATTATCAAAAACATGCAAGTATGGTGGATGCAATCATAAAATATGTAAATGGTAACAAATTTTATAAAGTTTGATGAGAAACACAATTCTAACATATCAGACCAGTGCCCTATCTAGTGGGTATGGAGTAACTCTAAATGAAAATACTCTTAACAACAACATACATCAAATGTAAAACATGCATATGACCTTTGAAATTGACTATACCTTACATACTCAATTCATATTTCTTAGAAGAAGATGCAATTATCCAATTCATTATAGTTATTTACTCACTGAAACTGCTTTAAGGATGTTTAATTCGCTATGAAAGAATCCCTAAACCAATTAGACCCTCTACCTTAAAGAGTAATGGATTGAAAAGCCCTTAACAACCAACCCAAATGAATACAAGAAATGCAATTAAAGACATTATAATTCAAAAATATTTCACAAATTATAGGAGGTTACAAACATGACATATTTCTCAAACACCTAAAACATATAGAATTAGAGCCAAAATTACCACTGATAGTCTTAAATCAATATGCAAAGATTACAAGCCTTCTATGGCATAAAATTACCATCATTTACAAAAGAATCAAAATACCCTAGTTATACCATTTGGATACCAGAAGTTTGGACCACATTAGGGAAAAAGGAAACCCTAAAGCACAACCACCACAACTCAGGAAACACACCAACATCAATGCAAAATAGACTAGTAAGCAACAATGGTTAAAATATTTGCAGATCATACCAAAACCCTAAGTCTCCACCAAAAAACATTTATGAGGCCACAAAAATCTATCTCTTAAGCACCCTATGGCCACATAAATGCAACCCAAAAGATTAGATTGATCCATATACTTCTGTACAAATTTAAAGAGCATCTCCATGGCCAAAAAACCCTCTGCATAGGTTTGAATTTTCAAATACTACTTGCTGTAATGGTCACCATGAAATGGAAATGGTATCACCGACCGAAATTGAATCATATCTTCAAGTTTAAAAAAACATTTTTTGATCTTCACTTAAAAGAAAATGCCAAGAAAAAGACACCTGGCAGTTTCTCATAGCATCTTGGTCCCAACTTCGGATATTAGACACGTGTCGATGAAGCGTGAACCCACTATGAACATCTTTAATAAATCTCTCAATTAAGTCTTAGCACCTACCATACGATCATATCAGATATATTTATCATTTAATCATCCTTAGCTCTGGCCCCACAATCATAGGATGCCATGTGTAAATAAGTTTCAAAGCCTCAACTAGCAACCACCGTGCACCTTCCAATCCAGGAACTGAGCCATCCATCTCAAGAAAACTAATCTGCATGACACATACCCCAAATATAGCTACAACCCAATCCTATCAATTTCCACATGTCACAAAAGTGTGATGTCCCAAGACTTAACCTCCCCGCACCTTCTGATTAAGGCTTTATGCCTATCGCTTGATTTAAAACATCTGATGGCATTGCTTTATCCTTAGAAACTGTAGGCCCCACTTCCTGGCAAGGACATGTGTCTTAAAGGCATGAAGCCTTGAAATTTATCCTCTATGCACCTGCTGATCATGGGATAGAGACAACCATAGGATCATCTGTAACTGATCTACCTTTACTTTAACTTTATCTCTGACAACTTTCCACCTGTTTACTTGTTGAATTTCCTTGAAGGATATTTTTCTCGCATATATTTTTCAAGGAAAATTCTTATCATAGGATCTTTTAGATCAAACCACATATTAACCTACCTACTTTCTCAGCCACTATCCATGTGGTGCATAGTGGTGAAGCCTTAAAAACCAATTTCCTTCAATCTTTGATTCTGAAAACATGCACACTGTACATGAAACCTGATCAGATAGTGCTGGAAGATAATCTATAACACTAAATAATGTCAACCTTATGATCTATGGAAGGACACATGGCATGATAGCATGATACCTCAAAGGATAATCAACAATCATCTTCACATTAAGGGAAAGCGATCACCGTCAGATCAAAATGAACTTTCTCGCCACTTGCGTTAAAAAAATCCAATAGAGACTTAGGAATTAGGGAAAATAAAACATATACCCCGCTAGCAAAAAGAATTGGGAAATAAAGTGGCCCCACTCAATGACTTAAAAACACATGGAAAATGAGACCTTAGGTGACCCCAAAAAGTAACCTTAGTTTATAACATGCATAGGCGACTTAAGGGTTTTACCACTATGGAAGAACAGCTAGGGTTTAAGAACTTGGCTCAAACCTAGAAGTAAAAGATAGGAATGAGGACTACAAAGATTGAAATTTATAGTTCTAACACCTCGGTTAATAGATGTGGAAAAAAAGAGGGGAGGTTTCTCAAGAGGGAATATTCATAAGAAGCAAGAAAAATTAGAAAGGAGATATTGGTAAAATTAAGAAGAAATAAGGAAGAACATCTTTGAAGGTTTATTGGGAGCATGAAAGCATGCAGGATATAGAGAATGGAAGAAAATTTACCATCCATTATGCCTTATCCCTGGTAAAATATGAATATAAATTCATGGAATATCAGAGGATTTAATATGCCTCATAAGTAGGAAGTTCTATGTAACCTTGTCAGAGATCACAAGCCTACTATTGCTATGATTCAGGAAACTAATATTAGTAAGCACAAAGTAGAGAAGATAAAGCTCTTTAAGAAATGTGGTGTTTCTGGTAGTATCTGTGAAGGAGCTTTTGGAGTAATTTCTCTTTTTTCAGAATCAAAATTCTATTAGATGTAGCTTAGTTTTTGAAGAAGATAAATTGGTTTCTTTGATGTTTCATAATATTAAAGATGACTATTCCTGGGTCATTTCCAATATTTATGCTCCAAATTCTAAGTCTTGTAGAACTAAATTCTTGGCCAAGCTTTCAGATTGCAGAGACAAATTCCCTAATTTAGTTGTTGGATGATTATGGGGGATTTTAATACCCCTCTTAGAGATGATGATAAGTATGGCGGGATGCCCACTCACCTAGATGGGGGACTAAAACTTATGGATTTTATAAACAATCAGCCTCTTATTGATGTTGATCTTCAAAGTAAAAATTATACTTGGTTTAATAGAAGAATGGGAAAGGATCTCATCCAGGTCCACTTGGATAGGGTGCTTATTTATACTGAATAGATTGTTAGATATTTTTTCACTTTATCCTCTATTTGTAAGATTGGATATGAGCATTACCCTATTTCTCTACTAGCTGATCCTACTAATTGTAAGAGGAACTTCCCATTTAGATTTGAGAAAATGAGGCTCTCTCATCCTTATTTTGATCAGAACATCAAGGATTGGTGGAATTCTAAGTTAGATGGGTCATCTATATACATAGTTTCTAAGAAGCTAAGGATTGTAAAGGAACAAGTCAGAAAATGGAAAAAGGAAATCTTTGGTGACATCTTTCTTACGAAAGCTGATGTCACATTCGAATTGAAGGATATCCATGAAAGAATCCAACAAGAAGGCCTTTTTCCTAATCTGACAGAGAATGAATCTAGTGTTCTTACTAAATACCAGGATCTCCTTTCCAAATAAGAAGTCTTTTCGAGGAAAAGATCTAGAGCCTTGTAGTTGGCTGAGGGGAATAATCATACAAAATACTTTTACTTGACTACCCTTAAGCATAAAGCGTCCAACATAATTTATTCCTTATCTTTAGATACATTTAAAAATAATAAAGAGGATGATATCAGAAATGAAATTGTAAGGTACTTTTCCAATATCCTTTCTTCAGATCATATTCTTTATGATTTGGAGAAGGAAAAACTTACTGATACTCTTCCTAGTATTATTAATCAAGATTGTAATAAGGCTCTAACTAATATTCGTTCTAATAAGGAAATTATAAATGATGTATTTTATTTTTAGGGTGAGAAGTCATCATGACCAGATGAGTTTCCCATGTTCTATTTTTCAAAAATTCTAGCATATTGTTTAAAATGACATTTCTAATGCGGTCAAAGAATTCTTTGGATCTAGGAGTCTTCTTAAAGATATTAATGCTACTTTCATTGTTCTCATTCCTAAGGTCCCTAGGGTGGATTCACTAGATAATTTTAGACCTATTAGCCTATGTGCCTCTTTTTATAAGAATATTTATAAGATCTTAACCACTAGTATGACGGCTATTCTTCCGCTTATAATTTCTCCCTAGAAAAATGGGTTTGTTCAAGGTAGGAATATTCTTGATTCCATAATGGTTATTCATGAGACTATTTATTTCTTGTAGGCGGCTAAGAAGAAAGGGTTTTTTCTTAAGCTAAATCTTTATAAATCTTTTGACTGAGTGGATTGGGATTTTCTTGTCAAATATTTGAAGGCTTTTTGTTTTGGAGACAGAGTGATTCAACTTTTTCCATAGTTGGCTTGTACTGCTAGTGTTACTGTCATTATTAATGGATCCCCATCTCAGTTCTTCAAACCCTCTAGGGGTCTTTCATAGGGAGATCTTATATCTCCTATTATTTTTACAATCATGGTGGAGAGTTTGGGGAGATACATCAATAAATTTGTGTCTAAAGGAAAACTTCAAGGTCTCAAACCCACCTCTTCTAACATGATTTTCTCTCATGATAAATTTGTAGGCGACACTATCACCAAGCGAGCAACAGTAGTGAAAGAAGCTCAAAATATTAAATTATCCCTGAATACCTATGAGGCGGTTATGAGATAGAGGATAAACTAGAATAAAAGTTTTTTGTTAATTGTAAATAGCATGTTTGATAAAAAAATTAAGAGAATTGAAAATATTTTGGGATGTAAAATTATGTTTTTCCCCTCTGGCTATCTTGGTCTTTCTTTAGGTCTCAATCCAATTGACTCCTTTTGGACCCAAATGCTGGACAGATTCAATAGAAAGTTGGTTGGATGGAAAGAGACTTTGCTAAGTCTTGCTGGAAAGGTTATCCTCCTGAAATCAAACCTCCAAAAACTTCTTGTTTATGCTCTTATCCTATTTAAAATCCCTTCTAAATTTGTTGAGGTCATTGAAAAGATTCAGAAACTCTTTTTGTGGTCTAGAGTTGAAGAATGAAAAAACATTCCTCTCTTTTCCTAGGAAAATGTCTGAAAGCCCAAAAATCAAGGAGGTTTGGGGATAAGAACTATTAAATCAGTTAACAAAGCTCTTTTAGCCAAAAAAATTTGGAGACTCTTTGGAGAAGAACAAGAATAGAGATCTATTTGGAAAAAAAAAAAATTATCTCCATGCTCAGCCTTCTGAGGAAGAATTTTTTTTATGTTGACTTTGCTATAAATGGCTCTAATATTTGGAACTCAGTTTTGAAGGGTAATGGTGAAGGGGCACAAGGGATATAAGGGTCATTAGAAAGACTTAAGAGTGAAACCATTAAGGTCATGAAGACAAGAAGTTATATTGGACCTATAAGGTCAATCAAGGATGTATTATGGCTATTTAAGCTATTTGGTTGTATTTAAAAACATTATATGATTGTAATTACCAAAGTTAGTAAAGTAGGCCTATAGGGTCACCACAAGGTCTAAACGACCTTAGGGGATAGTATTATAGTTTAGGTTATAGTTTTGGGCTTATAAAAGTATTTTAATCTTGAGGAGGTTTTTATTTGTCAAGTTGACAACTTTAGTTGTCAACTTGACAACATTTAGAACATTTTGTAACGAGTCTATTATGTAAACAGTCGATTTGGAATTTTGGAGTCAGTTTTAGGGAGTTTGGAATTAGTTCCAAGATTTGGTTGATAATCTTTTTTTTCTTTAATAGACCTCTCTACATTATAATAGTATAATAGAACAGATGTTTGTCGAATAGATAACGTTACATGCAATGTTTGAAGCATTAAAATCATGTTTTAATTATGCAATTCTCTAATTTCTAGAAATACAGTCACTTTCCTTAACTTGTACACCACATTAATGAATTGTTTTTGAAATATAATCAATTGGAGGTGTTAGAGGAGTGAACTAAATTTCATTTTTTGTGGAATCAATCCACTTGGAGTTGTATAGATGGATAAATTGGATGTTTGGCGAAAATAGTAAAAACCCTCTTCCAGAGTAAGTCGAGAGTGTAGAGATGTGATTCCTTGCATAGTTTCACATTCACTAAAGACTCTTCATGTAGGGGGATGGTAAAGGAAAAGTTTTAGATTACACTTGGTAATTTTTAGAGAACCATGCATTTATTTCACATTCCATTGAGTCAAAAGAGTGATTTGTTTTTCACAGAGAGGAAGGAGGGCGGACTGTCGCAATCAGAAGTTTGAGTGCTTTGTCCATACTTAAAGTGTGTTTGGGACATTAAGGATTGAAAGGGATGAAGATATGTGTATCTAATATAATTAGGTTTCTTTGAGGGTCCAGAGTATCCCATCTTGAATGTGAAGAAATTAAAGTTGCAGGGTTTGGTATGACTATCCTTGAATGACAACACTTTGGTAAGTTGATTTGTTCTATGTAGAAGTCTAAATGAGATGGATTAATGGATTGGTACTGGTGTGGAAAAAGTTTAGAAAGGTGTTATAGTTTCTTGGGAATGAAAATAAAAATCCAAATATTGTAAGGGGAATGATATAGATGACTTTCCCAAGTAAGGAATCATGAGTTGCAGAATCAATGTCTTTTAGGATAGTTGATAGAATTTACAATATAGACTAGAGGGGTCAAAGGTATAGTCCATTTGATGAATGAGTAAGGGTTATAATTGTTTTTTGGTGTAGAATAACCCAATATTTCATTTCTAAGTCTATTCAAGGATGAGTGGAAGTCTCAGACAAGAAGTCTAGTATGAGTGTGTATGGACAATCATAGTAAAGTGAAGAATGTTGAAGTATCAAAGGCTAGTATGCCTTGGGATGAAGATTGATCACATAATGTGTGGGATGGTATGTTAAAAAGTGAAAATAAATTAGATTTTGGACATAAATTTAATTAAGTGACAAGGATCAAGGAGAAGAGAGCTTGTTCAAAATTATGTTATGTGGGTTACCTTAAGTCAGAGACTGTTTACATAATAGACTCATTACAAAAAGCTTTAAATGTTGTCAAGTTGACAACTGAAGTTTTCAGATTGAAAAATACAAACCTCCTAAAGATTTAAAAACTTTTATAAGCCCAAAAATATTACCAAAACAAGAATATTATCCCCTATGGTCATTTAGACCTTGTAGTTACCCTCTAGGCCTACTTTGCCAACTTGGCCAATTACAATCATATAATGTTTTTAAATACAACCAAATGGCTTAAATATCCATAATACATCCTTCAATGATCTTATAGGTCCAATATATCATCTTTTATTCATGATTTTCATGGTTTCACCCTTAGGTATTGCTAGTGACCCTTGTAGCCCTTGTGTCCCCGCACCATACTCCCGAGCTTCAAATTGTTCCAAGTCTCTCAGAACTTGTATACCTGCAAAAAAAATCAGAATATGTAATTTCTTGTCTTTGAAATTCCCTCCTCTTCATCTTGGCTACATCTTTTTCTTTTTTAGGCCCTATCCCCTCTTTACCCCTTGAAGTCTATGTTGTTGCTCCCTCAACCTTAGCATGTCTCTCCATGCATAGTGCTTCCTTCTCACACCTATTTCTCATATTCATATGATCTTCTTAGAGGTTAAACCCCCCTTACTTCTTCCTATACCTTCTCCTCTTCTTTTTGGGCTTAGTACCCATCAAACAAACAATTAGAAATGAGAATTCATGTACCTTCTCTTCTTTTTGGGCTTAGTACCCATAAAACAAACAATTAGAAACAAGAATTCATGACAATATCCTTCCTTTGCATTACTCTTTACAATTATTTCCATCTTCACCATAGTAGGAATATCCCTTATAGGAACACATACCTACAAAATAAATTAAAGTAAGAACCCAAAATAAATTGATTTCCTTCTTATTTTCACACTTTCTCTCCATGTTTGGAGTGTAAACATCTTCTTTTACCTTTGCTTGGTCTTTCATCACCATTTTCTCTTCCTTCTTAGACTCGTCACACCTTGAGAGCACTGTTGCTTCCTACAACATATCATCATGACCTTTCCATTTATCTTGGAATGCTAACCCTCCTTTGGTGGCTATCTTGTCAGCCTCATACCTCACTTTTTTGGAAAAAAATCTTCCCCATCTTCTTCCATATCTCCAATGGACATAGTATAGTCCCAATACGAATCATCTCATTTTGTTAAAGCCTTCCAAGAATTGATCTCTTTTTTTCTACACCAAAATCAATGACCTTTACCTCTGCTCCATCCTTTTGAACCTTTATGGCATGAGGTTCCTCTTTCTCTTCAACATTCCTTTGTTTCCCTCTAGTCCTTTTTCCTCCCAATGGAAATATTGATTTTACATAATCCTTTTCTAGGATCTATTCCTCATGAAAATCTTCATTCTCCATGGCTTCTTTCTCCAAAGCACCATCTTTCTTCCTCATACCATCTTCTTCAATAATATTACCATGTTCCTCTTTCCTTGGGAACTTCATGCTCTCAAATATTTTAATACTTTCTTACACCTTCCAAGATCCCTTGTGCTCTTGCAATGGTCCTAAAACCATCTTCTCTCCATCCTTTTTGATATTGCATATGTTCCTCCTTCAATCATGAAGTGACATGTTCTCAAACTTCCAAGTCCTTCACAAAATCATATGGCAATCTTTCAGGGGTACAATGTCACATAGTATGAAATCCTTGTATACTCCAATGGTGAAGGGAACATATGATTTTTCCTTCACATCAATCCACTCTTCAACATAAAATCCATGTGCTCTGTAAGGCATAACATGTAACATCCTTGGTAGATCCAATTTGTTAACCATCTTAATTGAAACCAAATTTGCAAATGAACCACTTGAAACAACCATCTTACAAATCTTACTTTTTTCATTTATATTGTGTTTGGAATATAGATGCTTTAGTACCCAAATATTCATTCATGATGACCACCATACCTAGTATCAAAATCTTCACCTAGGATACTCCTAGGATTTGATACCAATTGATGTAGAGACTTCCTATAATCCTCCAAGTATCTCAAGTCAACCTAATGGATTCACCAAATCTTGGAACCCTCTTAAGGAATTAGACTCAAATTAAGGTCTTATAGAAAGATTCTGACTTAAGGTAGTGCACAGGACATACATTTGAACAAGACCTCTTCTCCTTGATCCTTGTACCTCAATTAAATTCATGCCCCAAATCTAATTTATTTTCATTTGGTAACATATAATCCTGCACATTATTTTATCAATCTTCATCCCAAGGCATACTATCCTTTGGTGCTTCAACATTTTTCACTATACTATGACTGTCCATACACACTCATACTAGACTTCTTGTGTCAGACTTCCACTCACTCTTGAATACACTTAGCACTAAAATATTGGGTTCTTCTACACCAAACACAAATAATAACTCTTACTCCTTCAGAAAATGGACTATATCCTTGAACCCTCTGGTCTATATTGCAAATGCTATTGACTATCCTAAAAGATAGTGATTCTGCAACTCATGATTCCCTACTTGGGACAGTCATCTAAATCATTCCCCTAAGAATCTTTGGATTTTTATTTTCATCCTTAAGATACTATATCACCTTTATAAAAAATTTATACACCCATAGGAATCCATTAATCCATCTCATATATACTTCTACACAAAACAAATCTACTTACCAAAGTGTTGTCATTTTGGCAAAGTCATACCAAACCTTACAACTTTGATTACTTCACCTTAAATATGGGATGCTCTGGCACGTCCAAGCATCATAATTGTATTAGAAACACATAAATTTATCCCATTCAGGCCTCCATGACCAAAACTCACTTTAAGTATGGACAAAGCACTCAAATTTCTGACTGTGACAGTCGACCCTCCTTCCTCTCTGACAAACCAATCACTCTTTTGACTCAATATCATGTGAAATCAGTGCATGGTTCTTTGAAAATGACCAAGGGTAATATATAAAGTGTCCTATACCACCCCTCCTTATGAATAATCTTTATTAAACATGTAACTATGCAAGGAATCACATCTCTATAATCTTGGCTTACCCTAGAAGAGGGTTTTGATTGTTTTCACCAAAAAAACTTATTTATCCCTCTACACAACCCTAAATAGATTGATTATACCACCAAATTAAATATATTTCATGTCTATAGAACCTCCAATTTATTATAGTTAAAAATAAATGCATTAAAGTTACATACAAGTCAAGGAAAGTGACTATATTTCTGAAAATTAGAAAATTACAGAATTAAAACATGATTTAATTTCTTCAAACTTTGCATAATGTTGTCTCTTTGACCAACCCATATTATGTTACACTATTAAAATTTAGAGAGGTCTCTTAAAGGCCAAATTTTTCACCAACCAATTATTTTAAATAATTGCAAACACCCTAAAACCAACTCCAATAGTCCAAACTAGTTGTTTACATAATAGATGCAATACAACAAGATGTAAATGTTATCAAGTTGACAACTAAAGTTGTCAACTTGAAAAATAATAATATCCTCAAGATTAAAAAACTTTCATAACATGAAAAATATAACAAAAACTATAATACTATCCCCTAAGGCCATTTAGTCATTGTAGTGACCCTCTAGGCCTACTTTGCCAACTTGGGCAATTACAATCATATAATGATTTTAAATACAACCAAATGGTTAAATAGCCATAATAAATCCTTGACTGACATTATAGGTCCCATATATTTTATTTTCTTCATTATATTCATGGTTTCACCCTTAGGTCTTTCTAGTGACCCTTGTAGCGCTTGTGCCCCTGCACCAGGTAACGATTTGGCTACTGCAAGTAGAATGTGGAAATTGGGTGATGGCAGTGAAATCAGATTTTGGGAGGATTGCGGATTGATGGATAAACCCATAAATGAAATTCATAAATTTATTCTCTAGAGAAACATTTGTAAAAATATATTTGGGAGCTTTGTTAAGGACTACAAGAGAAATAACTATTGGGTTTCTCTTTCTCAGATTGACCAATCTCTCTTGGGCATTGACATTTTTCTTTCCTCTAACTTCATTTCTTCTGGTTTGAAGGAAAAAATGTTTTGGGGATGGAATCCTAATGGAAAGTATTTGGTGGCTTTAACTATATCCTTAAAAATGGAGACTTCGGTCCCCTGACCGTTATAGGTGTATGCCTGGATGAAGAAATTTATTCCAAAAATTAATATTTTCTTCTCATCGTTTCATCAGAATAAGCCCCTCAATTTTGATAATATTTATAAAATGGGATTTTATTTTCCTAACAAATGTTGTCTTTGTTGTAGGGATAAGGAATCTCATCTTCATTTTCTTATCCTCTGTAGCTTTTCTTCCTAAGTTTGGTCTTCCTTTTTTCAGAAGTAGACTTTATGTTGGATTTTCCCTAACTCTCTGAAGGATTTTTTTAATCATTGGATATATCCTACCTAAAATCAAAAGCCTAAATATCTTTGGGACCTAGTTTCTCCTCTCTTGATTTGGAACATTTGGAAGGAATACAATTATATGATATTTAGAGAGAAGTTTTCTAATCTTGTTATAGAGGCAGACAAAATCTTTAGGTTCTTGTATGAAATTATTCATAGTCCTGGTAAGGTTGGGCATGATGCTGTCAAGGATTATGACCAATGCTAAAATTTACTTCCCCTGATGAAGATCACTTCTAATCCAAGGGATGGGATTGTTTGGATGTTCCCACCTCATGGTAGGGTGAAGGTCATTTTTGATGGGGCGTAAAAAGGAATTCATCGTCTGAAAGATTTGGTGGGGTGTGTTGGTGCCCAAAAATGAAGAATCAATTTTGGACAACTAACATGTATGCACTAGTACCTCTGCAATTTTGGCATAGTTAGGCCAAGGTTGGTAGGCCTGATTTTACTTCAAACTGATCGATCCTCTATGATGCCTAACTACATACACATGTAATCAAAGCTCCTCCAAGGTGGTAAAAGGTCCTTGGAGGCAACAATACTATATCTTAATGCTCTTAAAACTATAGAATTTAAACTAATTTGAACTATCCCTATAACCCTAATTTTAATAAATGCTTTGAGAATTGATTAAATTATCAATGAACTACAGAATATGAATCAAAAGACAATGTTCAAATAAGAAGATCAATGCCTACTAAAAATATTGGTTATAGAGTCAAGAGAATCCAGTCCTATGTACAATCAAATATGATTTAAAAAACTTGCATTAATAAAACAATATCATCACCTCACAGGATTCTGCTTGCAATACAATTCAAATTAATAAACATGATTAATCTTGTCAAATTTAACTCAAATTAGGAGAATGACAAGAACAATAGAAGACGCTTAGATTTTATAATTGATATTTAAATCATATATATTAAAATTGAATTATACAATTAGGGAATATAACACTATGTGGCACTCTAATACACAGAGTATCTGAAAGACTAACTGAAAATCAATAACTATATAATCATAAAAAGTAGAATAATGCTTATCTCATCTGACATATGAAAATTTGTACATAATGAGTCATATCTGCAATAATATATGTTCTCTTCTATAATTGTCTCTCCCCAAAAAATCTCATTGTAATGGTTTTTAGTTTATTTGACTCAATATTTATATGTTTCTCAAAGGTTCCCGTTAAAGGACATACCCTTTCATAAATACCTAATTTGAAACTAACCCTAAATTATTTATAACAATTTTAACCATATAAATATTTTGAGGGAATAAAACATCTCCCGTGTTTACAAATAATCAAATATGTGTTTGTCAAATCTTCGGATAATTTTCTTGATTATCATCTTCTATTTGTGATATAAGACTCCTGCACACCAAATCCAAAATTAGATAACCTTTAATAAATTTCAATTTAGGTGCCATTATTTATAATATTCTCAAAACTCCAAAATGATCCCTATATATATATATATATA
>MU226082.1:2333219-2356737 GCA_018584345.1 Thuja plicata
ATATATATATATATATATATATATATATTAAAAATTATTAATTATAATAATCAATAACATATTAAGATAAATCACCAATAAAATCATAACATAAGAGCATTTATTATAATACATACAAATGTCCTTTTGTAAAATAAGTGAAGTACCAATAAGATTTAAAGTGACTTATCAAAGGTACCTTATTTTTAATTTCCAAAGCGTTAAAATCCTATTAATAAGACAAGCCCTAAAATTTATTTATACACAACAACATATTAATAGGAGAGGAAAACATAATCTTATGCTTTAATTGAATTTTGATTTTCAGATTTAATACATTTCCTCATAAAATATCTTCCAAAATGTGAAATAATGTTTGCCTAGTATAGATAAATATGTTCCTAAAATCTAGGATACAATAATTATAAACATTATAATTCATCCTAGAAAATAAAAAAGGCAATACTTACCCTATAATAATCAAAATAATTTACATAAGGTAATATAATTAATATTTGAAAAGGAAGATAACTTTTAAAAGTAACACTAAATTATGTAATTTACCTTAATAAATATTTTCAAAATAACCAAGGTGAAAAGGATATATTTCAGGGTTAAATAAGAAAAGGAAATACAGTCATATTTATTCACCTTAATAATTGATCTCAAAAATTACTATAGAGATGTGAAATATTGTATTTAAATATTTTTAAAACCTAAAATCATGCCGAAAATATTAAATGATTTTATTTTCAACAATCTTTAAATAATTGAAAACAAATAAATATAATAACACATTAAAAAATGATTTACCCTATTATGATATTTCATTTAAGTAATTTTAGTTTAAAATTAAAATAATGCTAAAAGAAAGGTATTATGATTTATGAAAATCAAAATCTCTTCTTAATGTAAAATATTTTAATAGCACATAATATAGAAGTAATGAGATAATATAATTTTCTCTAATAGAAAAATTGAAGAAAACAATTAGACTTATTGGTTATAGGAGGGATGGGTAGGTAGATAGGAAAAAGGGTTGGCTTGAGAGGTTGAGTGTTCAACTCCCGATTGCCGCCCTTTTGTCCTATATACCTATTATTCCTTTTTTCTTTTATTTCTATTTTGAAAAATAGTTATACATTAAATCCATTGAAATATAATATTAAAATTTTGCTAATAAATATAAAAATAGAATAATGACAATTATTTAGAGCCTTTTTGACTGTTTAATTAAATTTCAAAATAGGGAAATATTTATGAAAATAAAAATAAATCTTATACTTCCCTGATATTTTGCATATTGAGGGCATGAATTTTTAGGTGATAGTAGTGGCTCTTATTCAGGACATGCATTCAGGCCTAGATGCAGTGAGAGCCCAGTTACCTCTAAAAGAAGCAAACAATAGTAAGAAAATAATCATGAAACTAGGACAAAAAATAATTTACAAGTTTAGAGAATACTTCCTGTTTCAAGAGAAAAAAGGTTTCAACTACTTACCATGGGTTGGGAACTCTTAAATGTTTTCGTCAGTGTCCTATAAATGGTAAGAATTTTCACCTACTTTTGAGATGATCATGTAAGGTCCTAACCACAATGCATCAAACTTACCGTGATTTCCTTTATCTTGGTCTCTTGTATTCCATTTCAATACCCAATCACCTTCTCTAAAGGACCTATTTGAGGCCTTTTTGTCATGAAGAGTCTTAATTTGTCATTGTTGTTGAAGATTTATCTCTTGTGCTTGCATCCTTTTCTCATCTAACTCTGCTAACTGGCTCAATCGGTCCTCCATAAAGTTTATGTCTTCGACCTCTTCTTCTTGAATGAATATATATGCTGACAATAGATTATTTAATGGTAACATTGCTTGTTTCCCATAAACCAACTCATAGGGAGTGTAACCTGTCAATCTTTTTATTGTCACCCTATCCGCCCACAAAGCCAAGCTCAATTTTGAATCCCATGCTTTTTATTGTTGCTCAATATTCTCCTAATGATCTTTAATATATTTTTATTACTTGATTCTACTTGACCATTCCCTTGTGGATGGTATGGGGAAGAGTATGATAAGTTGATACCATACTTATTGTAAAATTCTGAAAATTCCTTAGACCTGAAACACATACCATTATCGCAAAGGATCTTGCAAGGTACTCCAAATCTAGTAAGTATGTTCTCAGTCAAAAACTTGATGAATACCTTACTTGTAGCTTGTCTTGTAGGTATAGCCTCAACCCAGTTTGTAAAATAATCTATTTCCACTAATATCCATTTACGACCTCCACTTGAAGCATCTAAAATCTCTCCAATAAAGTCTATTCCCCACATTTTAAAAGGCTCTTCAGTTTGTAAAGGAATAAGGGGTAATGCACCATTGTATTTCAATTTTCCTAAGAACTTCTGACAAGATTCACACATATTCACATATTCATAATAGTTCTTGTATACATGAGGCCAATAGTACCCTGCTTACAATATATTATGAGTTGTTGTCTTAGCCAAAAAGTGACCACCATATACCCCATCATGTAACTCTTTTATAACTGACTTGGCCTCACAAATGTTTAGACAAAATAAAAGGATACCATAATTCTTTTTCCAATACAAATCTCCTTGAATCATTACATACCTTAATTCTTGTAATTTTATAGTTCTTTTCTGATTATCACTTAAACCTTCTTGACATTTCACATGCTTTAAGAAGTAAACTATGTATGTGTACCATAGACAATGTTCAATGCTAGTTCCTTAATTCTCCAAATCCACTTGGTTTATTTGGGTTGCATCTAAATTTGTTTCTGCCATGATTTTTTCCAAATCTTGTCCTCTTATTAAATTAGTTATTTGAATCTCAATATCAAATTCTTCAACTTGATTAATCCATCGTCATCTTCTACCTGTGACTTAAGATTGCCTCAATATGTCTTTAGTTGCCACATTAGGTACGTATGCCACAATATTAGCTCCAACTAGATAAGGCCTAAATGACTTTACTGATTTCACTAATGCATAAGCTTGTTTCTCATGTATATCATAGTTTAACTCAGAATCTTGTAAAGTCTTAGTGAAGAAGGCTATCAATTTCTCATACCCTTCATCATTTTTCTGTAACAGGATATCTACAATGGTGTGGAAGGAAGAAAAAGAGAATAATTGAAATGGTTTTGAGAAAATAGGGGATCTCAAAACTAGAGCTTCCTTGATGGCCTTTTTAATGTTAGCAAAAGCCTCTAAGGCCTCATCTATCCATTTTAGAACTGTGTTCTTTTTTAACATCTTTGCAATAGGTTTAACAATTTCTGAAAAATTTGAGACAAACCTTCTCACAAAGTTGATTTGTCCAAAGAAATATTGAATCCCCTTAACATTTTTAGGAATCTGGATCTTATTAATTTCTTCAATCCTTTTTGGATCTATCTTCACTCCATCTCTAGATATGATATATCCAAGAATTTTACCTTTAGTTACCCCAAAATGGCATTTCTTTGGGTTTAAGGATATCCCATACTCAAGTGATCTTTTGAAGATTTGTTCTAAATTTTTGCAATGGTCTTCTTCCCTTTTGGAATAAGTTGTGATGTAATCTTGATATATTTCCATATTAACATCAATGAAATCCTCAAATGCCACATCCATGGTCCTCTGAAATGTAGCCCCGACATTCGTAAGTCCAAATGGCATCCTTGCATAAATGTATGTACACCATGGTGTGGTGAATTCCATTTTATACTATTCTTCCTCTTTAAACTTAACCTGATTGTACCCAAAGAACCCATCCATCATGGATAACAACTCATTACTAGTTATTTTCTATAATAATGCTTCCATGTTAGGTAATGCATAATTATATTTTAATGAAGATATGTTTAAGTTCCTGAAATCTACACAAAGTCTGATATCTCCATTTTTCTTCCTAGTAGGTACCCGATTTGAAACCAAAGTAGAGTGCCTAATTGGCTTTATGATGCCTACATCTCTTATCTTTATTAGTTCCTCCTTCATCTTAGGAGCCAAAGTTTTATTTATGGGTCTTTTCCTTTGTCTAAAGGGCTTCAGATATGGTTTTAGGGGTATCTCATGTTGGAACAAGTCATCCCTATATGCTTTGAGGTCATCATAAGACCAAGAAAATACATGTATGTACTTTCTAAGTAAGCCAATAATTTATGATCTAATTTTTGGAGTTAGTTTCTTACCAATAAGAACTTCTTTGGGAGTATGTTCATTTTCCAGATTTATCTTTTCTACTTCTTCTATAGGAGTTTGTTCTCTCTTGATTTTATTCTTAGAGTCTTTATTATCAAACATTATTTCTAATGTTACAAACCCCTTTGGGATTTTATTAGTCTTAAGTTGAATCACTTCTTTCTCAAATAAAGTTTCTTTACCTTCAACTATTTCAATATAAGCATTTAAATCAATGGACTGATCCTCATACCTTTCTTCACATGCAAGGAATTTTATGATATCTTTATCATCTTCAAAAACTTGTCAATTTTGAATGTTATCAGGCACTGCTGGTCTTGATTTGGTCTCAACCTGTATAATACCTTCACAAGGAATATCGTTATGCCTAACCGCTAGGTTAGCCATAAAATCTACAAGAATATTTTGAGACCTATCTATCCAAGTTATTGAAAAAGCATCAAAACATTCTATGGAATCCCAAGCTTCATTCTTGTATCTTTTTAGATTTTGATTTTTGGTAACAAATTTATCCCTAACTTGAGATACAACTAATTCAGAATCCCCATAAACAGAAAGAAGTTTAATACCATGCTTACTTGTTATTTTAAGGCCTAGTAAGAGTGCTTCATATTTTGGAGTATTGTTAGTACAATCAAAAGCCAATAAAAGGAGTATTTAAAAGATTTCCCATTTGGGGATACAAATATTACACCTACTCCATTACCAATTTTGCTACATGATCCATCAAAAAAAATTTCCCAAATGCCAGTACTAGTTTCTTTAGCATGTAATTCAATAGGATTAGTATTTTCAACAATATTTTTACGAATGCTTACTTGGAAATTCTCTATATCTGTGTGGAAAAAGTATGTAACATGACTTGGATCAACTCCTTCGATGATATAAGTAGATCTTGGTTCCCTATCAATACTCATAATCCTATCATTAAATGGAATAGAAGCATAAGATAAATCTAATTGGACACTACCACCTACCAAATTAGACCATTGTCTGGATAATAACATTCCATAACTAGGTGGTACTTCTACAACAGTGATATCAATATTATAATACTTTTCAAGACAAGAAGGAAAATTGAATTCAACATTTTTCATTATTCCAATAACTGGGATTGATCTATTATCCATGGCATAGAACTTTCCATAAGTAGTATCTATAGTCATCCCTAATTCTTTCATAACTCCATGAGGCATGATATTAACTGCTGCTCCAGAGTCTAACATACAATTTCTTACTATTTTATTGTTTATTAAAAAAGTTAAAAAGAAAGGGTCTACTTTAGTAGTATCCTCATTAATAGATGTTCCTAGATAAATAACTGGTAACTCCTCATTATTATTTTGTTCTTTGGAATCCTTTTTAAAAATATCATTTATTATTTTGAGCGTTTCATTCCTACAATCAGTTAATTTCATCATTTCCATTAGAGGAACAAAATATTTTACCTGAGACAATGCTTGAGACATCAATGAAGCGTAGTTATAAATTTTCTTACGATTACTTTGCTTGTCCATTGGTTTCCTTATCTTTAGTGTTGAATCAACTTGCTTTTTAGGAACCTCCACTTTTCCATTCTTTACACTGTTAATCTTGTTTGGAACTTTCAACATTTCTATCCCTTGTTCATGGTCTGAGTTTATAGCTCTGTTCCTCAAATGATAATTGCTACGAACCTTTTCCAATGCTGCCATAATATATGCTTCTCTTTCCTCTCTAGTTGACCTTCTTATTTCTAGATTCTCATCATTATCTAAAAAGATTTATTAATCTTGATAATATCCCAACTTCGTATTATCCTTGTTTGGTATATAATATTCTTCAGAATCATCACTATGTGATGCCCAAAATGGGTTGGATGATGTTGCATTTATCATGGGTTGATCCTCATCTCTCTGATTATCTTCTTCTAAAATTTTGTGAGCTAGTAGACACCCCTCTTATGAATGTGGTAATTTTCATACATCACAACAAAGTTCACCTTCTATGAAGTGATTATTCCTCTTAAGCAGGTCATGGGTTCACATCTTCTTTTTCAAAGGTTTTCCATCCTTCCAGTTAGTATGATAAGTCATGTCTTGCAACTTGTATCAATCATTTCTGTTGAGATTTATGTCATTTCTGTTTACCTAGGCATGACCCTTATTTATTTGTAAGTTTTTTACCATCCCCCATATTTCATCTATTCTAACCTTATCCTAATTTTATCTTGGAATTGAAGGATTGAAAACTTTAGGGTCACTTCTCTTATCTATTCTCCAAGTAGCTATCCTTTTGTTTTCAATAGTTAATGCAGTTCTAAATGCCTATTGTAATGTTGTCAGGTTACGAGACCTTATTTCATAGTTTGTCTTAACATCAAAAGCTTCTATGTAGAAATATATTAAATGATGGATCTAGAGGGAGAATATCTTTAGGAATCTTATTTAACACTTTGTTTAACCTTCTATTAAAATCATTCACTATCTCATTTACATTATTTTTTATACTTGTTAACTCATGAGATGCAAAAGTTGGATCCCTTTGTTCTGTAAAATCTTCCAAAAATTGATCAACAAAATCATTCCAACTACTGATTAAATTGTCTGGCAAGTTTCTATACCTTTCATCTACACTGTCTCTCAGGGATTGCAAAAAAAATTTCATAGCTACATCCTCAAAAATATTTTTAGACTCCACAATTATATTTTTTAATTCAATCACATGTTGTTCTACTAATTTAAATCTGTCACCATTAAATTTGGGAATGATAGAATTTAATTCATTAGATATCAGATTAGGTAAGCATATAATATTATCAAAATCCAACTGCCTATATCTTTCATTAACCATTTGGAATCTGACATTTGCTTGATTTCTAATCTGATTATGATTCTGAATTAATTGATTTTGGAAAATAGGGTTACCTCCTAGATTCTGACTTCCCTGATTTCCATATTGGTGTGCGTGAGGCTGCATCATACTTCCAAACTATTGGCTTTGTGACTGGGTGGGATATCCAAACTCTTGATCTCCTTCAATATCACATTGTCGTGTGTTGTGTTGCACTAAATCATTTTGATGTTGATAATTTTGATCTCAATTATGCTGATATCCGCCACAAATATTATTCTGATTTTGATTTGTAGTATTCTGATTTCTATGTTGATAAAAAATTCTATGGCTTTGATCCTTATTGCGCTGGTATCCACTGCATGTTTTTTTATGAGGCTGCAAGTCGTGATCATTTTTATCATTCAAATAATCTTCATGTCTAGGCTGCGTAATATTTCCAAGATGAGCAGGGTGAGAGCCTAGAAGATTACACATTTTATTTAATACTCCTCCTACATGTTGCTATGCAACATAATTGTCTTTCTCATTATGATATTGATGTTTATTGTTATTCCTCCATTGGTCTAGAAGTTGCAAGCATTCTCCATGAGGCTATATATGTCAGCTGGTACATTTACTATTACGTTGCTATTTTGAATATGTTTGTTGCACATGGTGAGCATTTGTATGGTCCAGCGCATTAAGTTTGTCCTCTCCAAACATGATTTCTTTCCCACAATGTAATGTTTCATACTAATTTTTATTGTGATATCATTGCATATTGTTATGTTCTACACCAACTACACCCCGCGCATTTTCTTCCTTTGGCTGAGAAACACCTCCCCAAGGTTGCGCAACACTTCCCCAAGGATACACATTGCAATGCTGATTTGAATAATCATGACGCTGAATACATTGACTTATATCACTATGTTTATGTTGCTTACCTTGTTAAGTGGGCTCCACATTATGATGTGCGGGTTTAATATATTGTTGTGAAATATAATTTTTAATTTGTTAACTATCTCTTTGGGCATGCACGCCAGTTAAAAGCATTCCATCACCCTCCTTTGGCTGTGCATGATTTCTATTTGGCTACGTAATACATGTTTAACCACCTTGCACAGTGTTAAGATAATATTTATTTCTATTTTCATGCTGTAAAATGGTCTTCATATGGCTACACGTGGGTCAGACCAGCTTTGAATGGATTGTTTTGTTGATATACAACCTCATCATAATGTTGCGCAATGTATCCAGGGTGGTGTGCATTAAAATGAAGATGCTCATGATTATTATCTCCCTCATGCCGCGTGGACCTATAAAACTGCTGCATAGGTTTATTATATTGTTGCGCAATATACTTATTATCTTGTGTATTATTTCCCTCAACCTGCACATGATTTCTATTTTCTTCATGCTGTGAAGAATAATCATGATAATGATTATTATTATGTTTATGTGCTTCATTTTCACCATTTTGTGTATTCCTTCTATTGCTTTTCCTGTCATGGTATCCATTTCCATTTATTCTTTTGTCCCCTGATATATATAATGGATTAGAATGAAATATTTTTAAGGGATCGGTGTTGCTTTCCTGTGAGGAGGATGATATTTAGGGATCCTATAATTTTTATCAATTTCTTCATCCATTGAATTTACTTTTTTAGCTTTAGGGCTATTACACGGTGATATAACATCCTCTCTCCGAAACCCCAGCCTTCTAAAAATCTCATCCTATTGTAATTTCAATACCCTAATCATTCCTTCATCCTTCTTATCCAGAACAATTAATCCTTGTGCCATTATATCCATAATTTCATCTTCCTGAGTTCGCCCTTCATGTTCAGATATATCAATGTTCCTTGGACAAAAACAAAAGCTTTTATTTCCATCATCACTTACGGGACTATTTTGACTTGAATTCAGAAATTGCTCACAAGCCAATTCCCACTCATCTCTATTAGGTTGTGTTGTATTAGGTACATACAAAATTTTTGAATTTATGATTGGTTCTAATTCAACAAAGGTATTATTTTTTAGGGATCTTCTGCCTAACATAAGTTTCTCTCAATCTTTCTTTGATTCTTAAATTTAGAGTCGTAACTTCACTTTCTGTGAAGAAATAACAGTCTGAATCCTTCCTGTCTCCGAGTAGAGTCTTACTGAACTTCACAATTGTAACCAGAGATTCTACAAATATCCTTTATAGATAGCTTCCCCAGTAGAGTTTCCAATTTGTTGGTGCCCAAAAATTAAGAATCAACTTTGGCCAACTGACACGTACATGCTAGTACCTCTGCAATTCTAGCTTAGTTAGGCCAAGGCTCATAGGCCTGATTTTACTTTGAACTGATCAATCCTCTATAATTCCTAACTTCATACATAGGTAATCAAATCTCCTCCAAGGTGGTGAAAGGTCCTTAGAGGCAACAATACTATATCTTAATGCTCTTCAAACTGCATAATTAAAACTAAATTGAACTACCCCTAAAAACCCTAATTTTAATAAATGTTTGAAAATTGATTAAATTATCAACAAACTACAGAATATCAATCAAAAGAAAATGTTCAAATAAAAAGATCAGTGCCTACTTAAAATATGGGTTATAGAGTCAAGAGAATCCATTCCTACGTACAATCAAAGACAATTTTAAAAACTTGCTTTTAATAAAATAAGATCATCACCTCATAGGCTTCTGCTTGAAATACAATTCAAATTAATAAACACGATAAATCTTGTCAAATTTAACTCAAATTAGGAGACCAACAAGAACAACAGAAGATGCTCAAATCTTACAATTGATATTTAAATCATATATATTAAAATTGAATTATACAATTAGGGAATATAACACAATGAGGCACTCTAATACACAG
Organism: Thuja plicata; assembly: GCA_018584345.1. Lineage (NCBI taxonomy): Eukaryota > Viridiplantae > Streptophyta > Pinopsida > Cupressales > Cupressaceae > Thuja > Thuja plicata. Next base: position 2,343,103 of record MU226082.1, read on the forward strand.
AGTATCTGAAAGACTAACTAAAAATAAATAACAATATAATCACAAAAAGAAGAATAACACTTATCTCATCTGACATTTGAAAATCTATACATAATGACTCATATGTGCATAATATTTGTTCTCTTATGGAATTTTCCCTCCCCAAAAAATCTCATTGTAATGGTTTTTAGTTTATTTGACTCAATATTTATATGTTTCTCAAAGGTTCCCGTGAAAGGACATACCCTTTCATAAATACCTAATCTGAAACTAACCCTAAATTATTAATAATAATTTTAACCATATAAATAGTTTGAGGGTATAAAATATCTCCCGTATTTACAAATAATCAAATATGAGTTTGTCAAATCTTTGGATAACTTTCTTGATTATCATCTTTTGTTTGTGATATAAGACTCCTGCACACCAAATCCAAAATTAGATAACCTTTAATAAATTTCAATTTAGGGCTCATTATTTATAATATTCTCAAACCACCAAAATGATCCCTATATATATTATAAATTATAAATTATAAAAATCAATAACATATTAAGATAAATCACCATGAAAATCATAACATAAGAACATTTATTATAATATAGACAATCGTCATTTTGTAAATTAAGCAAAGTACCAATAAGATTTAAAGTGACTTATCAAAGGTACCTTCTTTTCAATTTCCAAAGCATAAAAATCCTATTAATAAGAACAGCCCTAAAATTTAATTATACACATCAACATATTAATAGGAGAGGAAAATATAATCTTATGCTTTAATTGAATTTTGATTTTCAGATTTAATACATTTCCTCACAAAATAACTTCCAAAATGTGGAATAATGTTTTCCTAGTATAGATAAATATGTTCCTAAAATCTAGGATACAATAATTATAAACATTATAATTCACCCTAGAAAATAAAAATGGCAATACTTACCCTATAATAATCAAAATAATTTACATAGGGTAATATAATTAATATTTGAAAAAGAAGATAACTTTTAAAACTAACCCTAAAATGATGTAATTTATCTTAATAAATATTTTCAAAATAACCAAGGTGAAAAGGATAAATTTCAGGGTTAAATAAGAAAAGGAAATACAATCATATTTATTCACCTTAATAATTGATCTCAAAAATTACTATAGAGTAATGTGAAATATGGTATTTAAATATTTTGAAAACCTAAAATCATGCCAAAAATGTTAAATAAATTTATTTTCAGCAATATTCAAATAATTCAAAATAAATAAATATAATAACACATTACAAAATGATTTACCTTATTATGATATTTCATTTTAGCAATTTTAGGGTAAATTTAAAATAATCCTAAAAGAAAGGTATTATGATTTATGAAAATCAAAATCTCTTCTTAATGTAAAATCTTTTGATAGCACATAATATAGAAGTAATGAGATAATATAATTTTCTCTAACACAAAAATCGAAGAAAACATTTAGACTAATTGGTTAGAGGGATGATGGGTATGTAGGTAGGAAAAAGGGTTGGCTTGAGATGTCAAGTGTTCAACTCCCGATCACCGTCCTTTTGTCCTATATACCTATTATTCCCTTTTTCTTTTATTTCTATTTCTAAAAATAGTTATGCATTAAATCTATTGAAATATAATACTAAAGTTTTGCTAATAAATATAAAAATAACATAATGACAATTATTTAGAGCCTTTTTGACTGTTTAATTAAATTTCAAAATAGAGAAATATTTATGAAAATGAAAATAAATATTATACTTCCCTCATATTTGGCATATTGAGGGCTTGAGTTTTCAGGTGCCAACAGGGTGATTAGAAACTCTTACAAACATTGAATTGTTGTTGTGGTGGGTCCTTTGGGCATCTAAACCAGTCACTTTGCTGAAGCTGTGGGAGCTCTGAAAGCCATCAAGCTGGCTAAGGATCTCAATTTTGATAATGTGTGGATTGACGGGGATTCAAGTAACATTATCAAATGCTTAGATGGAACTAATTTGGCTTCTTGGATGATTGAAACAATTATTAACATGGTAGGCAAGTTCTTAAATTATTTTAAGAATGTGTATATCTTTCATGCCTATAGGGAAGTGAATATTATGGCTGACGGTATTTCCAATTATGGTGTTGAGTCAAATGTAATTAATATTTGGCATTGGGAGAACAAGTTGCAAGAAAATATTAATGCTCTAATAAGATTTGACATGACTCATGGAAAGGAGGGAAGGATAATTTTTAATGATGGAAATGAAAAGAACGTCGCTAATCCCTAAAATCTCTATAGATACATGCCATATTGGAGGTGAAAGAGGTATTAATGATTTAAATTCACATGCTTTGTGGGTATATTTTCCTGCAATAATTTTTATTCTCTTTGTTTTCGTCTACTATAGTTCTGAGTTAATCTTTGATCATGCAAAAGACTTGAACCTGGTGGATAAAATGGGTGGTGATCTTAGAAGAGATGAACCTCATGAGTATAGTAAATGTCTCCATGGGTATGAAAAAATAAAAATGAAGAAAGTGGTGGTGAAAATGGTGGAAATTTGGGAAAATGGTTCCTTTATCCTATTTGGTAGGAAGTTCAAGCTCTTTGTTTACCTTATCGCGGAGGTTTCTTGACTTCCTAACGAAGGTATGAATTTTTACCAAGATATAAAAATCTCTCATAAGGTAGTTAAGTCCTTCCCTAGGTCAGATGACTAGAGGGAAATGTCAGGTAGGCCTATGTTGGGTTACTATGATCCAGACAAATTGAAAAAAAAAACTAGAAGCTTGTTCTTACTATTATTGTTGAGTATATCACTATAAATGGTCATTTTACTAGGGTCGATACCTACCACATTGTGATGTTAAACTACTTTAGGTTAAAAAAATGTGTGTCTTTTTGTTATTATTTATGGTGCTCTCTTTTGGATAGTCTGGATAAACACAAGAAAAATGCAAGAGTGTGTGTGTTGTATAATGACCTTATTTTTCTCATTTATGAGCATTGCAAACCTATTATGGCTAAGGAATTGCTAAATTGTCTTTTTTCCCTGGTTAATTGAAAAATAAATTATGAGGGTTTCGTTGGTGAGAAATTTGTTAATGGAACCTCTAAGGTGGCCAAAAAGATCAAATTTTGCAAGGAGGCCAAGAAAACTAAAACCCTTGAGAGTGGAATGGGCACAAAGGATGATGGTGATGAATATTATGTCGTGGAAAAGGAGTAGGGTTTGGAAATTTAGGATTATTATGAAGTCAAAGAGACAGGAGGGTAGACCGAGTACAAGGAAGAGATGATAATAGCAAGGAGAAAGAGGAAGAGGAGGATACTCATGAGGACCAAGAGGATGATGAGAAGACCGGTGGGGAGAAGGAGGACTCTCTTCAGTTTTTCTCTAATGAGGATATTGCTAAAGTTACAAGAGAACAAAGTATGGGGGGCCTTCATGCAGAGATGTCTATGGTGTCGCTAGCTCCTTCTAATAACATGAATCTGGCCCTTGTTAATATTCTCTTCGTGTTAAATAATGTGTGGGATTTATTTTCGTCTCCTATGTTGGATAATATGGAGGACAACCAGAAAAATGTTCTCAACCCTCTGATTGATTAAATGGATTCCTTGGAGCAGAACATTCCTCCCTCTCCTAGGGTCATCACTATCAAATGAGATAAGAATAATGAGGAGGACACGAGTCTTTTGGATGTGTTCAACAAGTCCAAGATGCAGATGGGCAAGGCCAAGCCTAAATTTTTTCACAAATTTGATAGATGGGTCTTGTAACGCCCCACCAGGGAACCCAAGAGGAATTTACCTAAACATGATACTATGTTTGCAGAATATTTTTTTTAAAGTTTAATAACAAGAACATACACCAAAGTGAAAACAATTACAATTTACTCACAAGAATACATACAAGCATAGATTACAAACTCAAGGGTTCCATGACATATAATTACTTAAGACCAAAACTCAATGAGATATCCATAACAAATGAATCTCATCATAAAAGTATATTACATAATAACATCAAAGAACTATTTACAAATTACAATTGATACCCTTAGGTATACCTCAAACTGATATCCTCTGTACATGTTGCAGGGTATGTGGTAATCACTTAAAAAAATAAGATTACAGTTATCCAAAATCAAGTGTCACATGCGATACGATAAAAATATGTACAATATAGAATGATAAGATTAAAACGTCCATCAGAGTAAGATAAGTACAATAGAACCAAGGTACATCCAGCACTGCCACACAAACATGGAATCTCAAATGGTAAAGAACCACTACCACCCATCCATGTGGAACTGTAATTGTCCACCCCACTGTGCTGAAGAGATAACAAGCAGACCCCACTCAGATATCAAACCAAAGATAAAGGATCATCTAAGAAAGGGGATCATGAAAGCTCACTAACTCAAAGTGTACCAATCAAGCTATGAGGTATGACTTACTACACCAAAGGCATATGAAACACGTAGGAAACCTAGACTGTGTATAGGAAGGTTTCATCATATACATCTAACCCTTAATTTTTGTCCTAGCAGTCTCTCAAGACCCTGACACTTAAGTGACCATATACGGTATCAATGATTTCTCATACAGAAGAAGTCATTAACTATGCCATACCCACACCTTGCAAGGCAGAAATTATCTTCTCACACTCCATCTTATCCTATACAAGCGCTCAAGCATGGGGGAATCCCTTATCTTGTTAATTCATTTTAAGTCTCTCAATGTGTTTAATATTATCACTGGATTAAGAAACTTTCAATAACTGATCTTGGCAGCCACTTGTGTTCCCCGACACATTATTGAAAGCCACCCCCTATTACACATCTAGATAACCTACCCTAGATTCACTAATCACACATACTGATCCAGAAGTGGTACAGAACATAAAATCCCAAATTCCAGTTCCTCCCAACATCAGAAATGATCACATATAACCACAACTCAGATACACATAACATAACAACTGAACGAGGTTAAGGGTTGGGTTTCAAAGAATCAAATCAGAACCATAAATAGGATGCAACATAGAAAGCACATCCCAAGGCCTCTGGACTTTTCTAGGGAAAAACTAACCTTTGAACCTAAAACATAATGAAAATGAGCTCATAAACATGCACATAACACTCACGCCAAACATATAGTTCCCAAAAAATATCCCGACGCAAACGTAACTAACATGAGCATTCAAACTTCCATTCAATAACAAATTCTAGAATCTATCCTCTAGGTAATAACCATAATCAAAATTTGATGATAATTTTACAACAGCCACTAATTTTCAAATAGATATTCCACAATTCAAAACATTACAAAAAATTTATGATCCTCTAGAATTAATTTATAAAAAAATATATATTTAAATTGATTAAAAGAGGAGAGAAACAATAATTAAGATATCTAATACTATATTAACTATTAACTATTAACATTAATAAAATAAATTATCAAATGTTAATAATTAATATTAATAAGGTATTACCATTACATTTAATAATTTACATAAAATACAATTTCAAAACTTTTAAATCCAAACTAGATACCAAATTTAATAAATTAAATTAACTATAAACTATAATTTATAATAACTAATAAAAACTAATAAATTAAAAAAATCTAAATTTTAAAAGTCAAAATAATAATAATAATAATTTAAAAATATTTGGGGGGTCCCGTGGACCCCACCCCATTCCTAAAGGCGGTCGGGGGCCTGCCTTGGTAGCAGCGCTGTCTTGGCACACGCGTTGCCTTGGCAGACATGTGGGGGTGGGTGGTCCCCACCACCCTCCACAAACAAATTTTTAAAAAAAAAATTTAATATCCTTTTTTTTTAACTTTCTTTTTTGTGTTTTACTTTTGTTTTATTTCATTTTTTTCTAATTTTTCTAAAACAATAAAATAGACATATTATTAAAATTTTATTTTTGACTGGTTTAAAATTCTGTATTTTTTTTTAAAAATAGAAAACCAACAAGCACTAAAAAAGAATTTTATTAAATTTCTATGAAATTTAATGAGAGTTAGGGGATTTCACAAGTAATAATTTTTTTTTATATGTAATTTTCTCTCTATCTCCAATGTTCAGATTGAAGGTCGAATACTAATGATAAAAGGACTTCATTTAAAGATTAATCAATATTATCTTCTCACTACAAGATTATCAATTTCAACCAAAACCTAAGTAGATCGTTATTAGTTTTCTAAGGTTTGATTCCTATAATGAAAACCTAGTTTACTATATTTCTAAAATGTTTCAAAAAAAAAAATTAAAACCGTAATGCACAAACATAAATCATAAACTAAACTAATCATTATGCATTTCTTTCTTGATTTATTCAAACATGAAAACATAGAAGTCTTGAGGACAAAATGAAGCAAGTTGGTTTTCAAACCCTACCTCAACCACTGAAACTATTGCTCAAAGAATCTGAAGCCGAGAGTCTCAATCCGTTTCCAATTTGATCTATAAAGATGAATTTGAAAACAAGGCCTCTTGTAACGAGCTCTTTCCCAAAACAATCCAAAGTCTCGAGTAAACACTTTGTCAACCCAAATGACAGTTAAATTTCTAGAGTCTCCCACCTTGCTTCCAAAACCTGTATCCCCCTCAAATGACAGAAAAATGGCTTCATAAAGCCTCAAACCCTAATTTTACAATAAAACAGAGAAAACACCAAACTTCCTTCTTTTCAATTTTTGAGAGAAAAAGCATTCCTAAATAAAAATAAAAATCCCTTTTTAATTAAAATTTATTCTAAATTGATTTTTAGGAAAAGGAAGAAAAACCAACTTTCCACAAAAGCATGATTATTCCTTTATTTAAATATATTCACAAAATCAAAAGCTCTAATAAATTTAAAATTGAATTAAAAATTCAATTTACATTTAGTAATTCAAAGTTGAAAATAAATACTCAATTTAAAATTAATATTCTAAAATTGCATTTTAACTTATTTAAATAATTAAATATAGATATTTAATTAATCATATTAATTAAATACCCTATATTTAATATTTAAATAATTATGCACACACATGAACATGAATATAATTAATTGATAATTAATTAAATTCTAACAAGCAATTAGTGACACTCAAATAGAAGACACTGAAAAATAATACAAACATAACAGCTAGGAGGTAGCCCTGAATTCACATCCCTTGGACAAATTTGAGTAGGGTAGACAAACTGATTCTTGTCTAATCCTAGGACAAATAAGGTTTAGGTTAGGGTTTTGGGTCTGATTGCTAACTCCCCTCTTTACCATTTGAGATGTATTATGGGCTCGCTCACTCCTACCAATTAAGTGAAGACGATGCACTGTACCTACAAACCTATCACAACAAGATCACACATGTACATCCAAAATATATCATAGAAAACAATGACAGGGATCGGTCAAACATTTGGATCTCACAAATCCAAGTAACTACGTCTCCGTCCTCTGCCACGCCAAACACACCATAGATAAATAAACATGTAACCTAAGAATACACATCCAAGTATGGGGTAAGTACTCATAAACATCTAATATAATGCATAAGAAATGATCATCATGAAACCTCATCTATTCTAGCACATGACAAAGAATCATAAATCCATACATAATTAGCTAACTGATAAAGTATATTGACATAGCCCAAAATAATCTAGCATAATCCACTAAAACAATAGCCGAAAAGAGTACGACACTAAAAACTGAAAGAAACCTAGGGGTAGGTATTACATCCTCCCCCCTAAAACTAGGCTTACTCCTAGAAGCCTAAATAAAGGATAGAGATATGAATCTCTCAATCAAAATTATCCTATTGATTCACAAAAGACTGAACGTGTGGATCCCATAGGACCCTTCCCAGTTCTCTGATTCTAACACTGAGGATCGTTCCCTACTATAGGAATGTGAAACCTAGTTGGTGGCCCTCTATTCACAGACTCACTCACAGCAGCATGATACACAATTGGATGGTGATGAAGGGCTGCATACACTTCATGAGATTTACCATGATTCCCAAATGTAGGCTCATAAGCTTCTAGCCTCTGTCCTTAGAACTGAGATGCACGCTGACAACAGTTGGTTGCAATTTGACCAAACTATCCACATGAAAAAAAAACCTCCTCTACCACCACCTCCTCTAACTGAAGGTGCACTAGACTCTTGATAACTCGCTCTACTAACACTCTATTGTACACTTTGTATAGGCTGACTCGACTGATTTTGCCTGAAGCACTGACTATTGTAGAAGCTCTTAGAATGAGAACCACCACCCTGATTAGGAGGAATGAATCCCCCCTCCTACTGGGACTGATTACCTTTCCAAAAGGAAGGAGGACCCCTATAATTCCCAGCTCCTCGAGACTGATTACCTATAGAGGTAGAAGTAGGAGCACTAGACTGAACTCACAACTGACTACCACGGCCCAAAGATAGATTCACCTCTGCAAGGGTAGCTTTGATGACTGCAGCTATGAGGGTAGTAGGCTCAAAAAGATTAACTTCCCCAATGATGCATTAATTAAGCCTCCTAATGAAGTGTTGAATCATGAGGGCTGAATCCTGCCCATACCTGACATACTGCTTGAGCTCAAAGAAACAAAACTCATACTCCTCTACTATCATAGTCAACTGATGCAGGGTAAAAGCACAAAGTTGTGTCACATTTCAGGACCACTTATCAGCATAGCTAAATTTGAGTATTTCTAAATGAAAATTATTTTTTGTCAAACATATGATCTAGCTAGATTCATTCTAGCTAAGCTAGATAAGTGGTTAAACTTTTCCAATTGGAAATGTTTAATAAATGCATGTTTTATACCAATTACCAAAGAAATAAAATTATTTCAGAAAATTGATCTTTCAATAACCCCTACTCTTTTTATTGATAATTTTAAAAAATATAAAAAATACCCTTTTGTAGAGCTCAGAATCAAGATTATTGTCGTATAAAGTTTATAACATTTTGATTAGATCTAATATATTATAATTTCAAAATACAACAAGTAGGTATTTTAACATTCGAGAAGATGTTGCTTCATATAACTTAAAAAAATAGTAAATCATATCAAAAAATTAAAAATTTATATTTAACACTAGAGAGAGTGCTCTTCAAGAATATGTTATTTTTTTCTGAACAGTGTAGATTTGATAGGGGAAATTTGGAGGGAGATGAAAACTATTGATTTCAGATAAGTTCAACTTAGAGCAGCTATAACGGAGAAAATATAGATTGAAAACCAATCTTTCTTCTTTTCTGCACTAGCTATACTTTTTATCTATAACATATTTGGAAATCAGAGGAAAAATAGATTATTTGCATATACTTGTTTGGAGGGAACTAGATCCCAGATTTTCAGCAGTTTTCAACAATGGAAAAATAGACTTCAAAAATTTAAAAACTATGTACATTCTTGTTCAAAAAAATTTAAAAAAATTATAGACATAAAATTAATCCAATTTTACACATTTCTTTAGTTTACATCATCCTCAAATTATAAATACAAATGCCACCTTTTATGTCATTAAAGTTGAACAGTTTGCATGTTGTGGTCCTTTTCCTTTATAAAAGTGTGACATAGGTTTGTACTTTTACCCTGCAGATTATGGAACTCATCTGTTCACTACTGCCTCCACTGATATGATAGGAAGCACTCTCGAAAGTTCCCAAGGAACAACTCCCAAGTGACAGTATCCACGTGAAGCCCTAACTTCTCCTCCTTGATCTTCCACAAAACTGCCACAAAGTGAGAGAGTTGCATAATTGCATATCTCACCTTAATATTTCTACTGAAGGGGTTTGTAGAGAAAAGCCAAGTCTCTTCCTATGACCTTGAACCTTTCCCATCAAATGGAGTAGGTCGTGATCTCATAAGATCCCTCATATGGTTTGCCGCAACTATATCAAGATCAGGTACATAATTCCTCCTTGGAGGACTCCCGGATCTCTCCCTCACCCTCTCCTCTATCTGAGAGCGATGAGAAACATCCTACTCCAATCTTCCCTAATCAGGATCCAGACGATTCAGGATCACTAGCAACAACTGCCTCATGTCTGGCTCTTCAGACTTAGCATGTTGTTTGGCTCTATGCTCATCTCTGTCCTTTTGCTAAGAATTCTCTTGTCTGACACTCATAGAAGGGTTATGATGTCTATCCCTCCCACGACCACCAACTCAGACTCAACCATGACCCATACTAGCTCTAGTATTGATATGTATGATTCTTGAAACATCTAGAAATCACACAACAATCACAAAACAGCTCAAATAAAGACAAAGACAAGAATGATTCACAAAGCACTGGTTTGAACAAGAACATGGTTTTATATTTACGTTTAGTTTCAATTTTTAGAATATAAGACACCTAATGAGTGTACATTACCATGAGTTCCTAGTGTAGATACCTGGCTCTGATACCAAGTGTAACGCCCCGCCAGGGAACCCAAGAGTAATTATCCTAAACATGATACTATGTTTGTAGAATATTTTTTTTTAGTTTACAAACAAGAACATACACCAAAGCAGAAGAAATTACCATTTACTCACAAGAACACATACAAGCATAGATTACAAACTCAAGGGTTCCATGACGTAGAATTACGTAAGACCAAAACTCAATGAGATATCCATAAAAAATGAATCTCATCATAAAAATATATTACATAATAACATCAAATAAGTATTTACAAATTACAATTGATACCCTCAGGTATACCTCAAACCTACATCCTCCGCACATGTTGCAAGGTATGTGGTAATCACTTAAAAAAATAATAAATTACAGTTATCCAAAATCAAGTATCACATCCGATATGATAAATATATGTACAATATAGAATGATAAGATTAAAACCTCCATCAGAGTAAGATAAGTACAATAGAACCAAAGTACATCCAGCACTGGCACACAAACATGGAATCTCAAATGGTAAAGAACCACTACCACCCATCCATGTGGAACTATAACAGTCCACCCCACCGTGATGAGGAGATAACAAGCAGACCCCACTCAGATATCAAACCAAAGATAAAGGTTCATCTAAGCAAGGGAATCCTGAAAGCTCACTAACTCAAAGTGAACCAATCAAGCTATGAGGTATGACTCACTACACTAGAGGCATCTAACACACGTAGGAAACCTAGAATGTGTATAGGAAGGTGTCATCATATACGTCTAACCCTTAATTTTTGTCCTATCAGTCTCTCAAGACCTCAACACTTAAGTGACCATATACGGTATCAATGACTTCTCGTATAGATGAAGTCATTAACTATGCCAAACCCACACCTCGCAAAGAAGAAATCATCTTCTCACACTCCATATTAGCCTATACAAGTGCTCAACCATGAAAGAGACCCTTATCTTATTAATTAATTTTAAGTCTCTCAATGTGTTTAATGTTATCACTCGACTAAGAAACTTGCAATAACTGATCCTGGCAGCCACATGTGGGCCCCGATACATTATTGCAAGCCACCCCGTACTACACATCAAGATAACCTAGCCTAGGTTCACTGATCACACATACTGATCCAGAAGTGGTACAAAACATAAGCTCCCAAATTCCACTTCCTCCCAACATCAGGAATGATCACATATAAGCACAAATCAGAGTACACATAACACAACAAATAAAGCAGGTTAAGGGTTGGATTTCAAAGGATCAAATTGGAAACACAAAAAAGGATGCAACATAGAAAGAACATCCCAAGGCCTTTGGAATTTTCTAGGGAAAAACTAACTCCCAAACCCAAAACATAATGAAAACGAGCTCATAAAGACACACATAACACTCATGCCAAACATATAGTTCCCAAAAAATATCCTGACGCAAACGAAACTAACATGAGCACTTCAAACTTCAATTCAATAACAAATTCTAGAATATATCCTCTAGGTAATAACCATAATCAAAATTCGATGATAATTATAAAATAGGCACTAATTTCCAAATATAAATTCCACAATTCAAAACTTTACAAAAAAATTATGATCCTCTAGAATTAATTTACCAAAACAAAAACATATTTAAATTGATTTAAAGAGGAGAGCAACAATAATTAACATATTTAATACTATGTTAACTATTAACTATTAACATTAGTAAAATTAATTATCAAATGTTAATAATTAATATTAATAAGGTATTAACATTAAATTTAATAATTTACATAAAATACAATTTAAATTTTTTTAAATCCAAACTAAATACAAAATTCAATAACTTAAATTAACTATAAGTTACAATTTAAAATAACTAATAAAATCTAATGAATTAAAAAAAAATCTAAATTTTAAAGGTCAAAATAATAATAATAAAAAATATATAAAAACATTTGGGGGGTCCCGTGGACCCCACCCTGTTCCTAAAGGCGGCCTCATTTTACCAAAACATATGAGTAAAGAAGTCATTTTGATCTCCACATTTTTAGATTGAATACCTCAAAGGGCCTAACATTACAATAACTTCCCGTAGCTAGTTTCAACCCATTTTACCACTATTTTAGGGTTGAATTAAACCATCTTAACCATACAATTTGCAATTTACAATGTTTAAGTTTTTCCTTACTTTTTTTGACTTAGTAATATAGCGTTTAAGAATATGCATTGTTTGAAAATCACTCTCTAGATTAATTTAGCTATGTAAAGATTACAGAAACTCTTTCAAATTATCTATACTAAAATTGTAAAAATAAATAAAATAAAATATATTTTTTTTACAATTAATTTTTTTTGTTTAATGTAGACTATTTTCATTTATTAATTTTTTTGTGGGATTTTTAATTAGACTTTAATGAAAGAGTAAGAACATTTGAAAATTTAAAAGAACAATCATTCTATTTGAAAGTAGAAAGTAGGAAGTTATTCGTAACCTTGTCAAAGATCACAAGACTACTATTGTTATGATTCAGGAAACTAATATGAGTAAGGACAAAGTAGAAAAGATAAAGCTCTTTAAGAATTGTGGTGTTTCTGGTAGTATCTCTGAAGGAGCTTTTGGAGGAATTGCTCTTTTTTGGGAATCAAAATTTTATTAGATGTAGTTTTGTTGTTGAAGAAGATAACTTGGTGTGTGAGATGTTTCATAATATTAGACATGACCATTCCTGGGTCATTTCCAATATTTATGCCCCAAATTATAAGTCTTGTAGAACTAAATTCTTGGCCAAGCTTTCAGATTGTAGAGAAAAATTCCCTAATACTTGGGTGATACCACAATAGTGGGTTACACTTTTTTGCCTAAACGGACATTGAAGTGTACATTTTGAGAAAAAATTTCACATTCGGATGCATATTGTCATTAAACTGTTTAAAATCGGAAGATGAAGTAAACTAGAGTCTTTTAGGATTTTATGTCTAGATTTCAAATATATTTTTTTTAATTTTGTTTTATTTGATTTTAATGGGATTTTTTTTCTCCCACTAAAAATGCTATGTTGCTGAAAACGTCATTTTCAAAAAGGTACAATGACTTCGTACAACATAACTTTTTTTCTAAAATAGATATCAATGCGCTTCTTTCAAATTTAATTTTGTAACATCCATACGGAGGGCATGCAATTGGTTTGACGACATTATCATGAGTATTGCATATTTTATGAACGTTTGAAGTAGAGTAAACTGTAATTGTGACATACGTTGACTGCGTAACTGATAA
>MU226082.1:2356787-2369553 GCA_018584345.1 Thuja plicata
TTTGACGACATTATCATGAGTATTGCATATTTTATGAACGTTTGAAGTAGAGTAAACTGTAATTGTGACATACGTTGACTGCGTAACTGATAACTTGTTGTGTATTTATCAAAATTCAATTTTTTTTTTTTGATAGAAAGAAGACTCAAAGCCGAAGGGCACTATTATTTTTCAAATTTTTTTTTCTCTTTTCTACCATTTTTCATTGAAGGTCAAACCTGGAAGTGTATATTGGATAAAAAAACTACATCTGATGCACGTCAAAATACATAGACCTAATTAATTCAAAATTTATCAAATCTATATTCGTTAGAAATCTTGTTCAGAGTACTTGTGCGATGCAAAAGGAGGTGTCCCTATTCTTCCATTTGAGCCCCGCGCTTGAGCCCCGAAGCCATGAAAAATGCAAATTTTTGTTAGGCTTTGCAGATAGCCTCAATTTTGGGGGTTTTGATAGAAAGTACTTTCGATCGAAACTAATTAGTTTTGATTGAAAGTACTTTCTATCGAAAGTACTTTGTTAGTTTAACATGCGTGTGGGTCAAAATCCCACTAAAATCTTTACTATCTTAGTTTCGATCGAAACTAAGTTAGTTTCGATCGAAACTAACTTAGTTTCAATCGAAACTAGGTTAGTTTCGATTGAAACTAAGCAAAAAAGGTAGTTTTGATCGAAACTATGAATGTTTTGATTGAAACAATCAGGTACTTTCTATCGAAAGTACCTGACTAAATCCTCCCACCTCGCGGATTTGTGAGGAATTTCTCCCTCCGAAAAAGTGTGACCCACTATTGTGGGATCACCCACTTGTTGGATTATTATGGGGGATTTTAATACCCCTCTTAGAGATAATGATAAGTATGGTGGGCTACCCACTCACCTGGATTGGGGACTAAAACTTATGGATTTTATAAATAATTAGCCTCTTATTGATTTTGATCTTCAAGGTAAAAATTATACTTGGTATAATAGAAGAATGGGAAAGGATCTCATTCAGGTCCACTTGGGTAGGGTTCTTATTTGTAATGAATGGGTTTCTAGATATTTTTTCATTTTATCCTCTATTTGTAAGATCGGATCTAACCATTACCCTATTTATTTGTTGCGTGATCCTACTAATTGTAAGAGAAACTTTCCGTTTAGATTTGAGAAAATGTGGCTCTCTCATCCTTATCTTGATCAGAACATCAAGGATTGGTGGAATTCTAAGGTTGATGGGTCAGCCATATACATAGTTTCTAAGAAGCTAAGAATTGTAAAGGAATAAGTCAGAAAATGGAAAAAGGAAATCTTTGGCGACATCTTTCTTATGAAAGATGATATCCCATTGGAATTGAAGGATATCCATGAAACAATCCAATTGGAAGGCCTATTTCCTAATTTGAGGGAGAATGAATCTAGTTTTCTTACTAAATATCATGATATCATTTCCAAATAAGAAGTCTTTTGGAGGCAAATATCTAGAGCCTTGTAGTTAGCTGAGGGGGATACTCATACAAAATAATTTTACTTGACTACACTTAAGAATAGAGCGTCCAACATAATTTATTCCTTATCTTCAGAGCCATGTAAAATTGATAAAGAGGATGATATAAAAAATGAAGTTGTAAGGTACTTTTCCAATATCATTTCTTTCGATAATATTCTTTATGCTTTGGAGTAGGAAAAACTTACTGATACTCTTACTAGTATTATTAATCAAGATTTTAATAAGGCTCTAACTAATATTCGTTTTAATAACGAAATTAGAAATGATGTCTTTTCTTTTTAGGGTGAGAAGTCGCCACGTCCAGATGAGTTTCCCATGTTCTTTTTTTCAAAAAATCTAGCATATTGTTGAAAATGACATTTCTAATGCGGTCAAAGAATTCTTTGGATCTAGGAGTCTTCCTAAAGATATTAATGCTAATTTCATTGTTCTCATTCCAAAGGTCCCTAGGGTGGATTCACTAGATAATTTTAGACCTATTAGCCTACGTACCTCTTTTTATAAGAATATTTCTAAAATGTTAACCGCTAGTATGATGGTTATTCTTCCGGAGATAATTTCGCCCTAGAAAAATGGGTTTGTTCAAGGTAGGAATATTCTTGATTCCATAATGGTTGTTCATGAGAATATTTATTTCTTGTAGGTGGCTAAGAATAAAGGGTTTTTTCTTAAGCTGGATCTTTATAAACCTTTTGACTGGGTGGATTGGGATTTTCTTGTCAAAATTTTGAAGGCTTCTTGTTTTGGAGACAGAGTGATTGAATTTTTTTCCAGTTGGCTTGTACTTCTAGTGCTACTATCATTATTAATGGATCCCCATCTCAATTCTTCAAACCCTCTGGGGGTCTTTGACAGAGACATCTGATATCTCCTATTATTTTTACAATCATGGTGGAGAGTTTGGGGAGATACATCAATAACTTTGTGTCGAAAGGAAAACTTCAAGGTCTCAAACCCACCTCTTCTAACCTGATTTTCTATCATGAGAAATTTGTAGGAGACACTATCACCAAGAAAGAAGCAGTAGTGAAAGAAACTCAAAATATTAAATTATCCCTGAATACCTATGAGGTGGTTATGAGACAGAGGATAAACTAGAATAAAAGTTTTTTGTTATTTGTAAATAGCATGTTTGATATAAAAATTAAGAGAATTGAAAATATATTGGGATGTAAAATTAGGTTCTTCCCCTCTAGCTATCTTGGTCTTTCTTTAGGTCTCAAGCCACTCGACTCCTTTTGGACCCAAATGCTGGACAGATTCAAAAGAAAGTTGGTTGGATGGAAAGAGGATTTGCTAACTCTTGCTGGAAAGGTTCTCCTCTTCAAATCAAACTTCCAAAACCTTCTTGTTTATGCTCTTATCCTATTTAAAATCCCTTCTAAATTTTTTGAGGCCATTGAAAAGATTCAAAAAGTCTTTTTGTGGCCTAGAGTTGAAGAAAGAAAACATATTCCTCTCCTTGCCTAGGAAAATGTCCGAAAACCCAAAAATCAGGGAGGTTTGGGGATAAGAACTACTAAATCAGTTAACAAAGATTTTTTAGCCAAACAAATTTGGAGACTCTTTGGTGAAGAAAAATAATGGAGCTCTATTTGGAAAAAAAAAATTTATCTCCATGCTCAGCCTTCTAAGGGAGAATTTTTCAATGTTGACTTTGCTATAAATGACTCTAATATTTGGAACTCGATTTTGAAGGGTAGTGGTGTAGGGGCACAAGGGATATAAGGGTCATTAGAAAGACTTAAGCGTGAAACTAGGAAGATCATGAAGAAAAGAAGGTATATTGGAAATATAAGGTCATTCAAGGATGTATTATGGCTATTTAACCTATTTGGTTGTATTTAAAAACATTATATGATTGTAATTACCAAAGTTAGTAAGGTAGGCCTAGAGGGTCACTACAAGGTCTAAATGACCTTAGGTGATAGTATTATAGTTTGGGTTATAGTTTTGGGCTTATGAAAGTATTTTAATCTTGAGGATTTTTTAATTTTTCAAGTTGACAACTTTAGTTGTCAACTTGACAACATTTAGAACATTTTGTAATGAGTCTATTATGTAAATAGTCGGTTTGGAATTTTGGAGTCGGTTTTAGGGAGTTTGGAATTAGTTCCAAGATTTGGTTGGTCAATTTTTTTTCTTTAATAGACCTCTCTAAATTGTAATATCATAATATAATACATGTTGGTCAAACAGATAACGTTACATGCAATGTTTGAAGCAATAAAATCATGTTTTAATTCTACCGTTCTCTAATTTCTATAAATACAGTCACTTTCTTTAAATTGTACGCCATGTTAATGAATTGGTTTGGAAATCTCATCGATTGTAGGTGTTAGAGGAATGAAATAAATTTCATTTTGTGGTGGAATCAATCCGCTTGGAGTTGTATACAGGGATAAATTGGATGTTTGGCGAAAATAGTAAAAACCCTCTTCTAGGGTAAGCCGAGAGCATAGAGATATGATTCCTTGCATAGTTTCACATTCACTAAAGACTCTTCATGTAGGGGGATGGTAAAGAAAAAATTTTAGATTACCCCTGGTAATATTTAGAGAACCATGCATTTATTTCACATGCCATTGAGTCAAAAGAGTGACCAGTTTCTCACGGAGAGGAAGGAGGGTTGACTGTCACAATCAGAAGTTGGAGTGCTTTGTCCATACTTAACATGAGTTTGAGACATTAAGGATTGAAGGGGATGAAGATATGTGTATCTACTACAATTAGGTTTCTTGGAGGGCCCATAGTATCCCATCTTGCAGGTGAAGAAATGAAATTTGCAGGGTTCGGTATGACTATCCCTGAATGACAACACTTTGGTAAGTTGATTTGTTTTGTGTAGAAGTGTAAATGAGACGGATTAATATGGGTGTGGAAATTTTTTAGAAAGGTGCTATAGTTTCTTGGGGATGAAAATAAAAATCAAAATATTCTAAGGGGAATGATATAGATGACTTTCCCAAGTAGGGAATCATGAGTTGCCGAATCAATGTCTTTTAGGACAGTCAATAGAATTTGCAATATAGACCAGAGGGGACAAGGGTATAGTCCATTTGATGAATGAGTAAGAGTTATAATTCTTTTTTTATGTAGAATAACCCAATAGTTTATTTCTAAGTCTATTCAAGGGTGAGTGGAAGCCTCAAACATGAAGTCTATTATGAGTGTGTATGGACAGTCATAGTAAAGTGCAGAATGTTGAATTATCAAAGGCTAGTATGCCTTGGGATGAAGATTGATCACATAATGTGTGGGATGGTATGTTAACAAGTGAAAATAAATCAGATTTGGGGGATTAATTTAATTAAGCGACATGGATCAAGGATTAGAGAGCTTGTTCAAAAGTATGTCATGTGGGTTACCTTAAGTCAGAGACTATTTACATAATATACTCATTACAAAAAGTTTTAAATGTTGTCAAGTTGACAACTAAAGTTTTCAAATTGACAAATACAAACCTCCTAAAGATTTAAAAAGTTTCATAAGCCCAAAAATATTACCCAAACTAGAATACTATCCCCTAAGGTCATTTAGACCTTGTAGTTACCCTCTAGGCCTACTTTGCCAACTTGGCCAATTACAATCATATAATTTTTTTAAATACAACCAAATGGCTTAAATATTGATAATACATCTGTGAATGACCTTATAGGTCCAATATATCTTCTTTTCTCCATTTTCTTGATGGTTTCACCCTTATGTCTTGCTAGTGACCCTTGTAGCCCTTGTGTCCCCACACCATACTCCCGAGCTTCAAATTATTCCAATTCTCTTGGAACTTGTGTACTTGCAAAAAAAGCATCAGAATATGCACTTTCTTGTGTTTGAAATTCCATCCTCTTCATCTTGGCTGCATCTTTTCCTTCTTGAGGCCCGATGCCGTCTTGACCTCTTGAAGTCCATGTTGTTGCTCCCTCAACCTCAACATGTCTCTCCATGGATAGTGCTTCCTTCTCACACCTATTTATCATCTTCCTATGATCTTCTTGGAGGTTCAAACCCCTAGCCTTCTTCCTATACCTTTTCCTCTTCTTTCTGGGCTTAGTACCCATCAAACAAATAATTAGAAACAAGAATTCATAACAATCTCCTTCCATCACATTACTCTTTCCAATCATTGTCATCTTCGCCATAGAAGGAATCTTCCTTATAGGAACACATACTTGAAAAAAAAATTAGAATAAGAACCCAAAAGAAATTGATTTCCTTCTTATTTTCACACTATCTCTCCAGGCTTGGAGTGTAAACATCTTCTTTTGCCTTTGCTTGGTTTTTCATCACCATTTTATCTTCCTTCTTAGACTTGTCACACCTTGAGACCACTGTTGCTGCTTGCAATATATCATCATGCCCTTGTCATTTATCTTGTAATTCTAACCCTCCTTTAGTGGCTATATCCTCAGCCTCATACCTCACTTTTTTGGAAAAAAAATATTCCCCATCTTCTTCCCTATCTCCAATGGACGTAGTATACTCCCAATATGAATCATCTCATTCTGTTAAAGCCTTCCAAGACTTGATCTCTTTTTGTCTACACCAAATCCAATGTCCTTTACCTCTGCTCCATCCTTTTGAACCTTTCTGGCATGAGGTTCCCCTTTCTCTTCAACACTCCTTTGTTGCTCTCTAGTCCTTTTTCCTCCCAATGGACATATTGGCTTTACATCATCCTTTTCTAGGATCTATTCCTCATGCACATCTACATTCTCCATGGCTTCTTTCTCCAAACCACCATATTTCTTCCTCAAACCATCTTCTTCAACTGCATTACCATGTTCCTCTTTCCTTAGGAACTTCGTTCTCTCAAATATTTTAATGCTTTATTACACATTCAAAGATGCCTTGTGCTGTTGTAATGGTACTAATACCATCTTCTCTCCATACTTTGTGATAGTGTAGATGTTCCTCCTGCCATGATGAAGTGACTCATTTTCAAACTTCCAAGCCCTTCACAAAATCATATGGCAATCTCTCAGGGGTACAATGTCACATAGTATGACATTTGTGTATGCTCTAATGGTGAAGGGAACATATGATTTCTCCTTCACATCAATCCACTCTTCAAAATCAAATCCCTGTGCTCTGTAAGGCATAACATGTAGCATCCTTGGTAGATCCAATTTGTTAACCATCTTAATTGAAACCAAATTTTCAAATGAACCACTTGAAACAACCATCTTACAAATCTTACCTTTTCATTTACATTATGTTTGGAATATAAATTCCTTAGTACCCAAATATTGATTCATGATGACCACCATACCTGCTATCAAATATTCAGCCTCTTACCTTCAATCTTTAATCTTTTTCTCTCAGATGTAAAGGATCAACTCGAGAACTCACTTCAAAGGATTACTCAACTCCAAGGGTTCGCCAAGGGTTCAATACACCAAAGGTCCACAATATTATGTCATCAAAGTCTTCACCTAGGATACTCCTAGGAGTTGATACCACTTGATGTAGAGCCTTCCTATAATCCTCCAAGTAGTCCAAGTCAACCCAATGGATTAACCAAATCTTGGAACCCTCTTAAGGAATTAGACTCAAGTTAAGGTCTTATAGAAAGATTCTGACTTAAGGTAATCCATAGGACATACATTTCATCAAGCTCTCTTCTCCTTGATCCTTGTCCCTAAATCAAATTCATGCCTCAACTCTAAATTCTTTTAATTTGGTACATATCATCCCGCAAATTATTTGATCAATCTTCATCCCAAGGCATACTAGCCTTTGGTGCTTCAACATTCTTCACTTTACTATGACTGTCCATACACACTCATACTTGACTTCTTGTGTTAGAATTCCACTCACTCTTGAATACACTTAGCACTGAAATATTGGGTTCTTCTACACAAATCATAAATAATAACTCTTAATTATTCATCAAATGGACTATAGCCTTGACCCCTCTGGTCTATATTACAAATGTTATTGACTATCCTAAAAGACAGTGATTCTGCAACTCATGATTCCCTACTTGGGACAGTCATCTACATCATTCCCCTAAGAATCATTGGAATTGTATTTTCATCCCCAAGACACTCTAACAAATTTTTACACTTTTTCTACCCCCATAAGAATCCATTAATCCATCTCATTTATACTTCTACACAAAACAAATCAACTCACCAAAGTGTTGTCATTTTGGCATAGTCATACCACATGCTGCAACTTTGATTGCTTCACCTTAAACATGGGATACTATGGCATGTCCAAGCATTGTAATTGTATTATAAATACATAACTTCATCTCCTTCAGGCCTCCATGTCCCAAACTGACTTTAAGTATGGACAAAGCACTCAAACTTCTGATTGTGACAGTCGACCCTCCTTCCTCTCTCTGACAAACTAGTCACTCTCTTGACTCAATGGCATGTGAAATCAATGCATGGATCTTTGAAAATAACCAAGGGTAATATATAAAGTGTCCTATACCACCCATCCTTATGAATAATCTTTATTAAACATGAAACTATGTAAGGAATCACATCTCTACACTCTCGACTTACCCTAGAAGAGGGTTTTGATTGTTTTCACCAAAAAACTAATTTCTTCCTCTATACAACTATAAATAGATTGATTCTACCACAAAATTAAAGATAGTTAATGCCTATAACACCTCAAATTTACTATAGTTATAAACAAATGCATGAAAGTTATGTACAAGTTAAGGAAAGTGACTATATTTCTGAAAATTGGAGAATTACAGAATTAAAACATGATTTAATTTCTTCAAAATTTGCATAATGTTGTCTCTTTGAAAAACCCATGTTATGTTCCACTAATAAAATTTAGAGAGGTCTCTTAAAGACCAAAATTTTCACCAAAAAATTATTTTAAATAATTCCAAACTCCCTAAAACCGACTCCAACAGTCCAAACTGACTGTTTACATAATAGATGCAGTAAAAAAAGTTGTAAATGTTGTCAAGTTGACAACTAAAGTTGTCAACTTGAAAAATAAAAATATCATCAAGATTAAAAAACTTTCATAAGACAAAAACTCTACCACAAAATATAATACTATCCCCTAAGGCCATTTAGTCATTGTAGTGACCCTCTAGGCCTACTTTGCCAACTTGGGCAATTACAATCATATAATGCTTTTAAATACAACCAAATGGCTTAAATAGCCATAATACATCCTTGAATGACATTGTAGGTCCAACATATGTTATTTTCTTCATGATATTCATGGTTTCACCCTTAGGTCTTTCTAGTGACCCTTGTATCCCTTGTGCCCCTACATCAAGTAAAGATTTGGCTGCTGCGGGTAGAATGTGGAAATTGGGTGATGGCAGTGAAATCAAATTTTGGGAGGATTGTTGGTTGATGGATAAACCCATGGTTGAAATTTGAAACTTCATTCTCTCGAGAAACATTTGTAAAAATATATTTGGGAGGTTTTCTAAGGACTACAAGAGAAATAACTATTGGGTTTCTCTTTCTCAGATTGACCAATCTCTCTTGGGCATTGACATTCTTCTTTCCTCTAAGTTCATCTCTTCTGGTTTGAAGGAAAAAATGTTTTGGGGAAGGAATCCTAATGGAAATTATTCGGTGGCTTCGACTATATCCTTAAAAATTGAGACTTCGGTCCCCTGACCGTTATAAGCGTATGCTTGGATGAAGAAAGTTATTCCCAAAATTAATATTTTCTTCTCGTTGTTTCATCAGAATATGCCCCTTACTTTCGATAATATTTATAAAATGGGATTTTATTTTCCTAACAAATGTTTTCTTTTTTGTAGGGCTAAGGATTCTACTCTTCATTTTCTTATCCTCTCTAGCTTTTCTTCCCAAGTTTGGTCTTCCTTTTTTCAAAAGTAGAATTTACGCTGACTTTTCCCTAATTGTCTGGAGGATTTTTTTAATCAGTGGATATATCCTAGCTCAAATTAAAATCCTAAAGATCTTTGGGACATAGTTGCTCCTTTCTTGATTTGGAACATTTGGAAGGAATACAAAAATAGGATATTTAGAGAGAAATTTTCTATTCTTGTTATAGTGGCAGACAAAAATTTTGGGTTCTTGTTTGAAATTCTCAAATGTCCTGGTAAGGTTGGGCCTAATGCTATCAAGGATTATGACCACTGCTAAAATTTATTTCCCTTGATGAAGATCACTTCTAATCCTAGGGATGGGATTTTTTGGATGTTCCCACCTCATGCTAGGGTGAAGGTCAATTTTAACGGGGTGTAAAAAGGAAATCCTCGTCCGAAAAGAGTTGGTGGGGTGATTAGAAAATATTATAGAAATTGAATTCTTATTGTGGTGGGTCATGTGGGAATCCAAACTAGTCACTTTACTGAAGCTATGGGAGCTCTGAAATCCATCAACCTGGCTAAGGATCTCAATTTTGATAATGTGTGGATTGACGGGGATTCAAGTAACATTATCAAATGCTTAGATGGAACTAATTTGGCTTCTTGCATGATTGAAACAATTATTAACATGGTAGATGAGTTCTTAAATTCTTTTAAGAATGTGTATATCTTTCATGCCTATAGGGAAGTAAATATTTTGGTGGACGGTCTTTCCAATTATGGTGTTGAGTCAGATGTAATTAATATTTGGCATGAGGAGAACAAGTTGCAAGAAAATATTAATGCTCTAATAAGATTTAACATGACTCATGGAAAGGAGGGTAAGATAATTTTTAATGATGGAAATGACAAGAATGCCGCTAATCCCTAAAATTGGTACAGATACGTGCCATATTGGAGTTTAAAGAGCTATTAATGATTTAAATTCACATGCTTTGTGGGTATATTTATCTGCAATAATTTGTATTCTCTTTGTTTTAGCCTCCTATAGTTATGAGTTTATCTTTGATCATGCAAAAGACTTCAACCCAATGGAGAAAATGGGTGGTAATCTTAGAAGAGATGAACCTCATGATTACAGTAAATGTCTCCATGGGTATGAAAAAACAAAAAATGAAGAAAGTGGTGGTGAAAATTGTGGAAATTTGGGAAAATGGTTCCTTTATCCTATTTGGTAGGAAGTTCAACCTCTTTGTTGACCTTATCGCGTAGGTTTCTAGACTTCTTAATGAAGGTTTGAATTTTTACCAACCTAGAAAAATCTCTGATAAGGTAGTTAAGTCCTTCCCTAAGTGAGATGACTAGAGGGAAATGCCAGGTAGGCCTATGTCAGGTTACTATTATTGAGACAAATTGAAAAAAAAACTGGAAGATCGTTCTTACTGTTATTATTGGGTATATCACTATAGATGGTCATTTTACTAAGGTCGATACCTACCACATTGTTATGTTAAACCACTTTAGGTTCATAAAATGTGTGTCTTTTCCTTATTATTTATGGTGCTCTCTTTTGGATAGTCTGGATAAACACAAGAAAAATGCAAGAGTGTATGTGCTGCATAATGATCTTATTTTTCTCATTTATGAGCATTGTAAATCTATTATGGCTAAGGAATTGTTGAATTGTCTTTTTTCCCCGGTTAATTGAAAAAGAAAGTATGAGGGTTTCGTTAGGGAGAGATTTGTGCATGGATCCTCTAAGGCAACCAAAAAGATCAAATTTTGTGAGGAGGTCAAGAAAACTAAAACCCTTGAGAGTGGAATGGACACAGAGGATGATGGTGATGAATATTATGTTGTTGAAAAGGACTAGGTTTTGGAAAATTAGGAGTATCATGAGGTCGAAGAGATAGGAGGGAGAAAGAGGAAGAGGAGGAGACTCATTAGGAGTGGGAGGATGATGAGAAGACGGGCGGGGAGAAGGAAGACACTCTTCAGGTGTTCTCTAATGAGGATATTGCTAAAGATACGAGAGAACAAAGTAAGGAGGGCCTTCATGCAGAGACGTCTATGGTGTCACTAGCTCCTTCTCATAACATGACTCTAGCCCAGGTTAATATTCTCTTTGTGTTAAATAATGTGGGGGATTTCTCTTCCTCTCCTATGCTAGATAATATGGAGGACAACTAGAAAAATGTTCTCAACTCTCTGATTGATTAAACAGATTCCTGGAGTGGAACATTCCTCCCTCTCCTAGGGGCATCACTATCCAGGGAGATAATAATAATAAGGACATGGGTCTTCCCGATGTGTTCGACGAGTCCAAGATGCAGATGGGCAAGGCCAAGTCTAAAATTGTTCATAAATTTGATAGAGGGGCCTATTAACAGATAAATAGCCTAGTTATTAAGAATCAGGAATTGGAGTGTAAAGGTAATAGTCTGCAGGTGACTTCAAAGAATTGGGTTGGGGATAATGTGAACAAGAGTATGCCGAATATTCTGGACAATAAGGTCTTTGCTCTATCAAAGAAATTGAAGAATAGTAATCTCATGTTGAAGAAGATTCTTCAGATCAGTTATGAGGGTATGCGGGCCCCGATCGAGAACCTCGATGCCTTGGTTAGCATGTTGGATAGGAATGACCCCAATAAATCCATTGTTAATGTCGAAGATGATATTAAGGATATGGCTGTCATTCCTTCTAGAATAGGAAAAAAGACTCGTGCTAGTCTCGAAAAGAAGGAAATGACTACCTCAAGGGATCTCACTGGCATTAAAGTGACTGTTAAGAAGTTGTTTGATCTTGGGGATGAGTTGGTTAAGATCCTGAAGAATCTAGCCTAGTTTATTTTTTTGTCATGTTCCCTCTTTGCTGGGTGTTTTGTTGGTTCAATCTTGGCTGTCTGTTCCTGCTAGGTGACAGGAGGGTTTGGTAGCCTATTTTGTTTTAGTGATCTTAAAGCTTTCTCTTTTGATTTTCTATTGTTAGGGGGTTCAGGTCTCTTTAAAACCTATTTTTGCTTTAATCCAAAACATATGAGTAGAGAAGTCATTTTGATCTCCACATTTTTAGATTGAATACTTCAAAGGGCCTAACATTACAATAACTTCAATTAAACCATCTTAACCATACAATTTGCAATTTACAATGTTTAAATTTTTCTTTACTTTATTTGACTTAGTAGTATAGCGTTTAAGGATATGTATTGTTTGAAAATCACTCTCTAGATTCATTTAGCTATGTAAAGATTAGAGAAACTCTTAAAAATTATCTATGCTAAAATTGTAAAATAAAATAAAATATAATATAATTTTTTCACAATTAATTTTTTTTTGTTTAATGTAGACTATTTTCATTTATTATTTTTTTTGTGAGATTTTTTATTAGACAAAGAATAAGAACATTTGAAAATTTAAAACAACAAAAATTCTATTTGAAAGTAGAAAGTAATTTTATTGAGTATAAGGCATAAATGAGAAGAATTAAATGCTTTATATATATA
>MU226082.1:2369943-2422853 GCA_018584345.1 Thuja plicata
CAAACCTTGGAGTGCACTGGACCCGACGGTGAAGTTAAAATGGCTTTAATCTCTATGAAAACCATGGAGATGAAAGTCATTCCACCTCTTCAGCAGGAATTTGGACATCCACATTTTTGCACAAATGATGATTTGCAAATCCATATTCTCATTCAATTTAGAGGTCACCAAACAAGGAATTGCACCCCATAACCGGGTTATGGGCTGCATAACCCGGTTATGGGGTGCAACCAAACGGGCCCTTAATTTAAGCTCCTACTCTTTATTCTGACACACATACAAAGTAACATAACAAACCACCGCGGGACAGAGAGTAAAGTAAAATTTCAGCCTTCAATGCCAATCTGACGTTTGTTTTGGGGCCCAATAACGAAAACTGAGTTGAAAAATTAGATGAATGTTTTCCCTGTGCGTGAGCATGACGTCCTGCACTTATCATTTTACATGAAATATTAATTGGGAAGCGCATGATGGCAGTTTTCTACTCGATAAATTTCACACTGAACATCTACATGTATTTGTAGAGTGAATGGTGATGTTTTCCTGATCAGGTGCATGCATAAAATCTTCCTCAGGTATTCGTAGTAAAAATTTGAACTCTTTGAGAGTGAAAAATTTCATTAATATATGTGCAAAGATAATGCCAAACTCTTCCCGCCATTTCTTTTTCTCCCGGGTGCTCGCATGCTCGAGTAGACTAGGAAACAAAAAATGTAAACAGGAAATTGTCCAATTCACCTTTTTTTGGGTGTTAAGTTTGTCAATCCAACACTGTAGCACGACAAAGAAAGGCCCATCTATCAATTCTATTAATAATCCATAATCCAAATTACCAATATTTGTGTCCATCTATCAATTCTGATTTGAAATAAGATAAATTCGGTCCATCCATAATCCAAATTACCAACATTCGCAGAGAACATTTGGCCTCATAGTCACACTAAAGTTAAAGTCAATACATCAACAAGGCTAGATGGCATGCCATTGTTACAAAAAGGTAAACATGATTGACGGAATTCTATAGAGTAGGTAACAATATCATGCATATATGATGGTGTTGCTCATTACCCTGTGACTTACCTATTTGATAATTTCTAGACTGACAGCGGGATTATCTACTAGTATGGAAATTAATATGAAGATCGAGAAAGAGCCCGAGAATATCATTGAATTATTTATCAAACTATTGTAAAATTACATCAGACAGGACATGTTTGACAATAACCAAAAGAAGAAGATGAACCTTGACTCATTCAATTCAATAATCATGGTGATGTTGAAATATACTAATGTACCATCAACTAATGATAGACGGTTGAATGCCAATTTTCAAAATTTAAAGATGTTGGACTTGAAACTTGTGAATCGTTTGACTGATTAATTGTTTGATATATCCAAGCAGAAGATATTCCTCACACTTTCTATCTCTATAGAGAGAGATAGAAAATAATATTTGAAAAAACTTAAATAGAGGGAAAATATCTAGAAGAGTGAACATAGGTTTGTCACATCATTAATAGAAAAATGCTACATTAATAAGTTATGACATGTAAAAAACTTGAATAATTCGCCAAATAATGTCTTAACATCTACAGTTAGCCTCAATAGTATCTAAAGTTTACTCTTCTCTGAGATAGCCATAATAAATGTATAATGAAATGTTTCTAATGTTTTAATATTTCTATCATTCAGCAAGAACCAATCCAGCTTTTCAAGGCTACTATAGCTATTCTATAACCTCCAACATCCAAGAAATGGAATATCATATTGCAAGAAGAGGTTTAGAAAACTGAAAGCCCTTCATATTGTATGAAGCATTTGCCTTTAATCATTTTCACCATTTCCAACTAAGAGATATTTCATTATTCCTATTGTGGAAATATTTTTATAACAAGTTATAAGATGCACTTTTATATAAAGTCATTTCCTAGTTCCTTTAAAAAAGATCAATTCAAAATTAACTCATTTATTAGTTGGGATGTAATATGATCCACCTATAACCAATATATAGTTTCCTCAAAACAATAGCAAATTTCAGTGATAATGCTTAATCTTTTAAGATTGTTTTTCTAAAGTGTCACAAAGCTATATGTGAAAATATCAATATGCCTGATAATTTCCTTTAGAAAGTGAAAGCTACACGCAAAGAGTATGATCTTTGTGTGGTAGCTAATTGGAAAGTTCAACTTGATCTTTCCGTGACTACCAAATCTTTCAAGGGATCTAGTGAAGACTTTGTTTGGATCCATCCTCCTCCTGGATGGATTAAAATAAACTTTGATGGGGTGGCGAAGGGTAATCCTTGGTTGATTGGGTGTGGGGGTGTGATAAGAGACAAGAATGACATTTTCATCTCGACTATGGCACTCCCTCTAGGATGTCAGTCTAACCACGTGGCCAGAGCCATTGGATCCTTTCAAGGTATTAAGCTTGTATTCCAACTCGGATACAAGATGGTGTGAGTTGAAGGGGACATTAAAAATACTATAAACGATGTTAATGGTAAGCATAAACCATTATGGACAATTGAGTTATGGGTTAAAACATCAAAAGAGTTAATTCTTTCATTTGACAATTGCATTATATCTCATGCATATTGTGATTGTACCTTTGTGTGAGACTGGTTTGCTAATAAAGGGGTCACTAGAAAAAACATAGTGATGTGGCCTAGATTTGACACATTGGATGTTGAGGTGATGAAGGGTGATCCACTTATTAACACAAACATGTGACAAAATCAAGAATAACAAGATTTGCAAAGACAGGAAATGGATTTCTATTATCCACCATGAAATGAAATTACAATATTCTTAAATATAACATGCACATTTAGAAATGCAATATGCACAGCCACATGGACATTTTATTATAATATTCTGCAAGCCAGAGCCACCAGATGCATAACCCAAAATTTCCCTAGACAACCTTGCGAGCCTTCAATATATAGGCAATTTTAAGTGCCCAAGAAGATTCTAGAAATTAAACCCTAACGTTTGAGGCCAACCATCCTTAAGATATTATTATTCATTTTTATTAGATAATAATAGGCCCAACCCACTCCGAAACCCAAAAATAAATTTTGAATAAACTTTAACTTTTTCAAGTTTAGGTAGCGCAACTTCGGGAGACATAACTCATCACCCGTTGACCCGATGAGCCGATGTAACCCCATTTAGAAGCCAAAAATTTCTCTACAACACTTGAATTACACAAGCTCCAGCCAGACAAGGTTTTGACCCCATTGGGAGCCTCTAAATCCTTCAAAATTGAGTTCGATGTTTCCGTACCCTGCTACCAATATCAAAAATATCCAACATCTACAAAACTAGACTTGATCTGGAAATGAAACTTTACTAGCAGACTGATACAATCAAAGTGAATCTCTAGGGAAGAAAATAGAACATTCTGAGCTTAAACAAAAAACTAGAAACTTTTTTGGGTGATGCAAGATTGCTCTTACACTCAGGATACTCCTACATCAGACACACGGGGTAATTTGAGAAGTGACACTATCATGTCTCAGGTGGTCAAAGGAAAACCAAGATGGTTAACCTCCTCCCTTGATAGCCATGTTTAATCTTCTACAATTTTTCTTTTCCATTTTACCAAATATTATTCATATGTCATGTTCCTTGTGCTTCTGCCAACACGACTGTCCAAAATGTCTTCAATATCCTCTGTAACTGAAGTAGTTGCTGGAATATTCCACTTTGCTTCAGTGATTTAATCCTCAACACCTCCCTCATGATATTTTGTCAAATCTGAAATGTTAAATACAGGTGAAATATTGATTTCACTAAGAAACTCTACTTCATAAGCATTTCTTGAATCATGCTTCTTTAGTATTTTGCATGGGCTAAACTTCTTAATCTTCAACTTATTATATGTGCCTACTGGAAATCTCTCCTTTCTCAAATGAACCATGACTTCATCAACCACCTGGAATTCCTTATGCCACCTTTTCTTGTCTTCCTTAGCCTTGTACCATGTATTCATTTTATTAATATGTTGCCTCACTTCCTCATGCAACTTCTTCAAATATTCTGCAAAGTCTTTAGCTTTCGCATTACTTGTCTCTCCTTTGGCCAACTTTCTTAATTCTAATGCATTTTTGGGACTAATTCCATATACTATCTGGAATGGTGATTTACGAGTGCTCCTATTGATAGAATTATTAAATGCAAATTCCTCCTGTGGTAAAAAAATTCCCATCCCATTGGTTTATCTACAACCAAGCATGTCAATAGGTTTCCCAAACTCCTATTCACAACTTTTGTCTATATATTAGTCTGCGGATGGTGTGGTCAGCTGAATTTCAAATCTTTCTTCAACTTTCTTCCACAAGGTTCTCCAAAAGTGTCCAACAAACTTGGTGTCTCAATCTGAAACTATGGTCTTTGGTAATCCATGTAGTCTTACCACCTCCCTGAAAAATAATTTTTCTACATGAACAACATCATTAGCCTTCTTGCAAGGAATGAAATATGCCATTTTTAAAAATCTATCCACAACTATAAAGATGGAATCATGCCCTCTGTGAGTTCATGGTAGGCCAAGAAAAAAATCCATACTAATATCCTCCCATGGCTTCTCTGGTACAGGTAATGGATGATATAACCCTATAATCTTCTTCACTCCTTTTTCCATTTGATATACCCTATAACCTTGTACAAATTTCTTAACATCTTTCTGCAACTGTTGCCAATAATAGTTCTCACTAACAAAATAAATGGTTTTATCATGACCAAAATGTCTATCCAGTCCTCCACTATGTTTTTCCTTGATTAGATTCTCCCTCATGGAACTCTTTGGAATGCACACTAACTACCTCTGAACAACATATCATCCCAGATTATGAAATCCAACCATTTGGTTCTATCCAGAGTAACAAGTTCTCTACAAGATTTCCAAGGTTCGCCAAAATATGGATCTTCAGGATACAAACTTTTGAGTTCCTTGAACCCAACAACATCAATCTGCATCCTTGTCAGAAAAATCTATCTTTTTCTAAGGGCATATGCAACACTACTAGACTTCCCACTCTAGTGTTTCAAAACAAAAGTGTAACTATGCAAAAACTCAACCTATTTGAAATGCCTTTGATTCAACTTTCCCTAACTATTCAAATATTGCAAAGCTCGATGATCACTAAATAAAACAAACTCTTTTGGAAAAAGATAATGTCTCCACTTCCTCAATGCTTGAACTATAGCATAGAACTCCTGATCATAAACAAAATATTTTCTCTTGGCATCATTCAACTTCTCACTAAAATAAGCAACTCAAAACTTCTTTAATAGAAATACCACAAGCATCACATTCCACTCAAAACACCTTGTTAAAATTTGGATGTGCTTAAATAGGTTGTTCCATAACTATTCTTTTCAACAATTCAAAACTCTTATCTTCCCCTACAGTCCACTTAAATTGTTTCCTATCCCCTCTCATTGTTTCAGTCAAGGGTCCACAGATACTACTGAAACTTTGAAATTTTTTTTTGGAAAAGATAGCCAAACCATGAATATATCTTAACTCAGTAGCACTCCTTAGAGTAGGCCATTCAAGGATAGCCTGCACCTTCTCTGGGTCCATTTTTAGACTTTCCACGGAGACTACAAATCCCAGATACACTAATTCCTTCTTCACAAAACTGCACTTCTTCAGATTAATCAACAAATTCTTTTCCCTTAACCTCTCAAACACCTTATGAATATATATCATATGTTCTTCCAATGTCTTACTGAAAATCAAAATATCATCCAAGTACACAATAACAAACTTACCCAGAAATTATTTTAGTACTTCATTCATGAGCCACATGAAGGTACTCGGTGAATTGGTTAGCCCAAAATAAATGACTAACCAATCATACAAGCCCTCCTTTGTATTTAAGGTTGTCTTCCATTAATCTCCTTCTCTGATCTTGATTTGGTGATATCCAATTGTTAAATATATCTTTGTGAAATACTCACCTCTACTCAAAAAAACTATAATATCATCCATTCTTGGCAAGTGAAATTTGTACTTGATACTGATCTTATTGATAGCTCGAGAATCCATACACATCCTCCATTCTCCATTTTTCTATGGTGCTAATACTGATGGTATAACACATGGACTCAAGCTCTCTCAGGTCAATCCCTTCTACAACAAATCATGCACTTGTCTATTCAATTCCTCACTCTCTACTGGTATCATCCTATGGGATGCTTTGTTTGGAAAACTATCCCGTGGGATCAATTCCATCTGATGAATGATATTTCTCACTAATGGTAATCCATCAGGTACATTATCAGAAAGAATATCTTGAAACTCCTCCAACAAGTCTGCAACTTCTCGAGGTACATCTTCTACTTCTTCTTTACCCACTTTTGGAATTAGAGAAAAACACATATGCTCATGTCTCATACCTTCTAATAAATTTCTTCCATCAACTAAACATATTATGACATTACTACATACCTTTTCTCCTATTTCCTTTGAAATGGCTATAGCTTGTGTCAGACTCCATCCTTTGTCAAAGAATAAGTATTAGCATGACCATCATGTATGACATGCCTATCGAACTTCCAAGGCCTTCCCAAAAAAAAATGACATGCATCCATGGGGATGATATCGTAAAGTACCTCATATTGGTAACTTCCAATCTTGAAATTCACTAAGCATTGCTCATTAACAAGGACCTTGTGGTAATCCCACACGTAGGAAATTCTATATATAGACGTGGAGTTTTTCCATTTTCATCTTCAACTTTGTGACCATTTCTTCTGGTACTAGATTATCAGTGCTTCCGCCATCAATAATCACATCACAACACTTATCCTCAGACTTGCATCTAGTGCGAAATAGGCTATTCCTCTAATTTGAAATCTTCTCTTCATTTATCATGATCCTCGTGACAACTAGAGTTTCTCCTCTTTTAGCATCATATGAGTGTTCTAACTAATCTTCTTCATTTTCATGTGCAACTTGTGCATGGCCTTTAGTCCTCTTGTCTAGCCTTCCTTGACATTATGGGCATTCATAGGCTCGATGTCATTCTTCTCCACAATGAGAACAAGTTCCACAAACACCTCCTCTTCCTGATCCTTACCCTGTTCCTCTTCCTCTCTGATCCCTATTATTTTGATCACGAGAATGATTGAAATTATTTCCCCTTTGATTATGACTGCTACTTGAGTCATCATTCTTTTTTCCTCATTGTCATTTCAGCCTCCATAAGACCGTTCACTGGATCTTCCACCATGACCTCTTCTAGCTTTCTCTCTTTCAAAATTATTGTGCAGCTTCTCTTCCACTCTTAGGGAAAATTAGTACGCCTCTTCAATACTCTTCATTTGAACCAAACTCAACTCATCCTGAATACTTGGCTGCAATCCATAAAGATAACGAACAACTTTTTCCTTCTCAAGTTCCGCATGACCTATTCTAATGAGGACTCGGTAGAACTCTTTTGTATACTCTTGCACATATTTTTCTGCTTGTTTCAACCATTTCATATTCCTTAGTAGATCAAGCCCATAGCCAATGGGAACAAACTATCTTTACAAATCCTCCACCATTTGGTCTCATATTGTGATTTTCTCCTTTTCTCTTCTATTCCTCTCCAACTGAATCTCCTGCCACCAAATTTTTGCATGGCCCTTTAGTTTTTCCTTCATAAATTTGACCCGATATGGATCTTCAATATCTTCATGCTCAGAACATTCTTTTAGATAATTTCTCTAGTTGATCAGCTCCTCTGGGTCAAGATTTCCCAAAAATGTGGGAAATTCATACTTTGGTCTCTTTCCAATCTAGGAAATGACCCTCAAAAGTCTATCATGTTTAGGATCTCTAGGTGCTTCTGGTGCTTCTTGGTCACCTTGTCCTTCTTCTTTGAGTTCCTCTTCACTTTCATCTCTAACCACAATATTCATTCCTCTATGGATGTCCTCTTGTAATTCTTGCACTTGTCTCTGTAGGACTCTAAAACCCTCTTCTATCCCACATGTAGCTCTTCCACCACGGTTCCTTCGTGGAGGCATTTTTGACTCTTATCACTCAAACCCACAACTACAGTCCTGGTACAAACTCAATCACATTTGGAAATATTTTTACAGACTTAGGAACTCCTTCTATGATACCACTTGATGAAGGGTGATCCCCTTATTAACACAAACACACAACAAAATCAAGAATAAAAAGACTTGCAAAGACAAGAAATAACTTTCTATTATCCACCATGGAATGAAATTACAATATTCTTAAATATAACATACACATTTATAAATGGAACATACACAACCACATGGGCATTTTACTACAATATTTTGCAAGCCAGAGCCACCAGATGTAGAACCCAAAACTGCCCTAGACAACCCTGCGAGCCTTCAATATATATGCAACTTTACCCACCCAAGAAGATTCTAGAAATTAAACCCTAAAGTTTGAGGCTGACCATCCCTAAGATATTATTATTCATTTTTTTTTTACATTAGAATAGGCCCAAACAACTTCGGAACCCAAAAAGAAATTTTGAAAAAACTTTATCTTTTTCAAGTTCAGGTAGCACAACTTAGGAGACCATAACTCATCACCCATTAACCCGATGGGCCACTGTAACCCCATTTTGGAAATTCCATGAAGATCTCTACAATTCCTATCTTGCGTAATCTCTACTCAACCAAGGTTTTGACACCATTCAGAGCCTCTGAAGCCTTCAAAACTAAGTTTAAAGTTTCTATACCCTACTACCGATACTGAAAAATATTCAACATCTACAAAACTAGACTTGATCTGGCAATAAAAACTTACTCGGAGGCTGATACAATCAAAGTGAACCTCCGGGGAATAAAATAGAACATTATGAGCTCAAGCGAAAAACCTACTATAAAATAGTAACTTTCCAAAAATAGAAACTTTGTACAAAATAACCCTTATTGAAAAGAAACCATAATTTTTTTTTGGGTGATGCAAGATTGCTCTTACACCTACGATGATCCTGCATCATGAGGTCTTCGAGTTATTGCATCATGGAAGGAATTTAAACAATGTTATTTATGATGAGGTTTAAGTTTAATTGGAAAGGTGGTAGTATGATGAAATGACGGGGTACTATTTCCCAAAATTTGACCAATGCATGTAGATTAAGGACTCATAATTGCTATTTTATTTCCCACAACTTCTAGGTTATTTTTCCTTCACCTTGAATAGTAGTGTTTTCTATTTGGGTTGTCTGGCTTGCTCTACGACTAAGGAGATGAGAGGAAATTTGAAGTGGGTTGAACTCATTGATTGTGAAAGTATTAATAAGGACTAGAAATTATGAAATATCTTGAATCAGGGGGGCCTTACCCCTTATATCAATCATCTCCATGGATGTGACCCTTCAATTATTGAGCAATTTAGTAAGGGTTTGAAAGAGGGGAGTGTTGTCTTGTTTGGTATAGGAATCTGTCTTCATGAGAATGTGATTGTTGAAGTCATTGGTTTCTCTACAAATGGTAAATCTTTTTATCGAGACCGCAAGCCTTCAAATTGGGCTATCTGTAAATTTCATTAAACGGAAGAGGAACTAGAGAATTTGGATAAAACTAAGCAGAAGAGTATGATGACATATAACTGATTAAAAGTCTGAATATGTTAAGTTGATAATCATACAAGGCATTAAATCAGTTAATGTATTGTATTTTCATTGATGTCAACTTGATATAATCTGTATGGTCATTGTAATACTTCCAAATACTTCAAAGAACCGATGAATCAAAGGCTATGCTATCAGTAATGCATATAAGTCAAGTATTCACTAAGTGACTGCATACACCGATAGAGTGCACCCGATGGTCAAAGTAATAAAATAGAGTCATAGTGTTGCTCGACGAGGAAATGATCTACATTACCAACAAGCAAGTTACAATGTTTACCAACGAGAAAAACACAGAGTAACCCAACGGAAAGAAATGAAGTATTGCCTGGCGAAGAAGACAAGGACAGATATCCAAATGACAACTGAAGTCACACCGATGAAATAGTCAGTTATCACCAATAACTAACTGAAGTGTTGACTGACAGAACAGAGAGTTCAGAAAATGACAAAATACTTAGCTATCAAAAAGCTAAAGATAGAGTTAACTAATATTTATCATTGTTTTAATAATCCAGATATTACGGAGATAAGTAATGTATTTAAAGCTATTTTTTTCCAGTTGGAAAGAAGATCTCTACGAGATAAGACTAAAGATTTTCTTTAAATCTATTGGCGAGAATTGTGGATCACGCCAAGATCAAGAAAGCCTAGAAAAGAGGAAATCATGTCTATAAGAGATAAACTCAATTCATTATGAATTGTGTGTGTGAGGGGTGAACAAGAGAAGAGGAAAGATGCTAAAGAAAATCTGAAGGAGAAGAAAGTCTTCATTTTAGTCTTGATCAGCAAGCTAAAGGAAGAGCTAGATTCTGCAGACACCGAAAAACAGTGAGACAAGCATCACAAAGTAGAACAAGTGTGGAGCAAAGGTATACATTTGATTATATTTATCACTGAAGTAATGGACCTACAATAGATTTGAAAATCTGCAATTGAGTTGTATGTATGAATAGATCATTAGTGTTTTAGTTTAATCATTGAAGCATATAAGCCTCTTAACCAAGAAAGAATTAAAATTATTTTTCAATTGAGGTCCATCCGAAGGAGTATCAAAAATTTTGATCACAAAAGTAGCATTTGATATGCCCAATACCTATTGACAGGACAAGAGAGTTTGATCAAGGATGGTAGCATTAGATGCCAGATGCTAGTTGGAAAACTATTCCTAAATCCTCTAACAAGGTCACACCTAGCAGTGTGTTTGTAACCTTTAACAAGGTTGGCTCCTAATAGGGCTCACTTCAGAAGAGTGAAATTTTGGGGTACCGGGCCCAATGGTTTTTCCCTTAATAGGGTTTCCACATTAAAAATCCATGTGTTATGTGTGTATGATTCATCTCTTTACTATTTTGTATCTTACATAGTTAATTCTGGATTTATCGGTATACTCTGCATATTTATTGTATTTTTGTAAATAGATGATTGATTATCGGTAAACATACAGAAGAAGGTTTGACAGAGCAATCCGAGAAGTAGTAAATTGATATAAGTATTTCATGGTATTCATCTTGTAGGATAGAAGGTAACTTGAGATATAATTTATGGTTATAAGATTCAAAGGGTTAATTTAAGCATTCATTTTTGAGGCCACTGAATCACCCCCCCCCCGTTATTACTAATAGAGTATCTACGACCCATATAGCATGAAGAAGATTGGGAGAAAAGGCCTTAAGGTACTTATGGACTATATTTAACCATTGATCTTAATAAGAAAGTTGTTAATCATCTAGACTACAAGGACCTTAAGAAGCATTCTAAGGAGATAACCAAGATGGAGGTGGAAGCATCTCATGTTTAGAATAATCTGGCCTAGTGTGTTTTGTGTCTTTTTCTAATCTAGTTGTTGTCCAGGACTTGTTGTTGGTGTTTGGCTACCTCTTTCTTTTATCTTTTTTTCTGGGTAGCCCTTTTATTTCAGGCTTGTGTATCCTTAGTTTTTTTGATGGGTTGTAATGTTAAATCTTTAATGTTATCCTATTAAAGGGTTTTAGGTCCCTTCAAAACCTATTTTTACCTTAATAAAAAATAAATTGAAAAAAAACTAAAATTTTGAAGAAAAAGAAAAGAAAAGTTCAAATGATCAATAATGGTAATCCACCTCTTATGACCTACAAATATTTTCTTTCTTATAGATCATTATTCCCTCAAGTAGGGGATTTCATCTCTTATAGTCTGAAGGATTCACTAGATGAGAAAATTCCACCTTAATAATAATTGATGATTTCTTTTGGGTATAAATTAATAATAGAGACCATTTTTTCCCCTCTAACATGAATACTAATATTGAATTTTTTGTTATATCCTCTTCATCATTTGATCTATTAAGAACCTTATGAACACCCTTAGTCATTGTACCGAAATACATTATTTTTTCACATTTATACTAATAATCTATACTTTTAAAATACTTCTACCAGTATTTAACCACCTAAATCACAAGAAATCTAATACCCTTTTATAACTTCTATCATATAATAAAGGGAAAATTAAATGTCAAAATAAGATTTTAAAATGTTGTACCCTTATATATTCTAAGAATTGCATGCAATAAGATGTTTTCTTCTTTCAATATTAATTTTTATTTTATTTTTTAAAATTTCACAACCTTTAATATTTATAAAGTATCATGTATTATGATATTTTTCTTCTTCCAATTGAAAAACAAAAATTTCACCGCTTACGAATAGAGTAAATATACTAATTGTGAGTTGTACTTTATTTGGGATTACACATTTCAATATTAATTCAAATAAAACAAAGGTTTGGAACATCCTTACATGTGTCTAATAACAATAAAATTTCTCTTATATGATTACCAAGAAAAAATAAATGAATTCTTATATGATGTCATTTTGATTATGGTTTTTTGACAATACCGACCCTAAATCAGTATGCATGTGGATCATTTGTATGTTGCACTTTACTGTTTGACGTGTTTGATATGGTATGGTACAGAGTCGTAGTTACTCGCTTCAGTGAGATCCACACGATAAACTATTCTCAACCATTGCTTTCTATATTATATGCATGTATGTTCATCTTTGTGATGACAGGTTTGCAGGTACCGGTCTACGTCTTCCCTGAATTGGCAGGAGTGAGCATGCCCTATCGCAATATCTCAATGGTAAGAGAGGAGATAATATCAGGTCCAAATCCATAGCATAAACCCTCATTTTGTCTGATTGATGGACAAAGAATATTATTGACTATCCTATTTGAATCCGTCAAGTGACATGGATTCGTGAGCCTATTTGTGTGTGTTTCAGGTTCTATTTTAGTTGTTGTCTATTTCAGATGGTTTTATGTTTAGATGGTTTTTCAAGTGTTTGAACAATGCTTTTAGCTTGATTTATTTAATTAATATTTATGCTAAATATTAATGTTAATTATTCCACCTATAATACGGTTAAAACATTGGAATATGAAATATATGGCTATTTAATAATTAAATATTAATTAAATGCCTATAATTAATTAATTGATTTAATTATTAAGTCTTGATTTAAATAATTAAGATTTAATAAATATTAAATTCAATTAATTGTAATTAATTGTGCGTAGTTGAATTATTGAATTATATTCGGTTAGTAATTTATTAGGATAAGAAAATTTTCATAATAGGAGATTATAAATTTGTTTATCGCTATGTTATCTCTATATTTTGATCAGCTGTCTTTGAGATTGTGTTTTTCATATCAGGATGTGCGTTGGATGTTATTGGTATGTTTAGTGCTTTCTATTCTTGCATGGAGCTTTATTATTTTGAGTATCTATTGGGACTAGTTGACCCTTAGGGTGTTGTACCCGCATTTGTTAGTATTTTATTGCCAGTTCCTTTATGTATGAGGATTTTTTGGTTTGATTTTGCATGGTGTCTTGTGAGTGATTTCCAGTACATGTTTTTTATTATGTTATGTTGGTTCAATTGTCTTTTTTGAACCTAATGTTTCTGAACTTAGGATATGTGATCCTATGAGGAATTTTCATATTGTTATGGTTAACGGATAACTAGTAGTTCCTATATGGGTAGGAATGAGTCTATGATATTTATGATATTATATTTGACCTTGAGCTTATGGGGTGGTTAGTTAGGTGCATCTTAGGGGAGTGGCTTACAATAGGATTCTAAGACCCAAAGAGGCTAGTCCAGGGTGACCTATCATAAAATTATTAATAAGTGATAACTTAATAATAAAACTTGGGTTTTACATTAATTAGAAGATTTCTCATGATGCCTCGCTCATGCCTGGAGTGCTTGTAAAGAATAAGGATGAGAATGTGATGATACCTAGAGAGTAGGTATGATTAGATTCCTCATCTTCATGAGAGGGTATTCTTGTTTCGCATGTGTTAAGTTGAGGGTTCGGGCTCCAGAGTGGCCAGTCCAAGGTAACTCAAGTGATTGACCATGCGATGACACTCCCATAGAATGTAGACTAAGTCTCATCCATAGGTCTTTCTTTACCTCTTTGTGGTTGTGGTTTTGGCATTTTAAATTTTGATTTAGTATTTGGTTTATGTTGGTGTTTTGGATATCTTATGTATGTTCCTTTATCTTTGGATGGTGTTCCTTTGTTTTGATCTTGGATCTCTAGTATGAATTTATCTTTCCTTCCTTATAATTTTTATTTAGTCTTTCTCATTGTGATCAGAAAGATTCTAGGATCTCCCTATGTGTTTTTTATGATGGCGTGTATACCTTTGATTGCCTTCATGTTGTATACCCTTGTGAGTGGGCTTGTTATTATCTCCTCAGCACAGTGGGAGTGGACCTTTGGTTCCACACGGTGAGGTGGTAGTGATTCTTATTACCATTGAGATCTGACGGTTCCTCTTCGTTCTTGGATGATATTTGAAGCAATTCTATCTTCTGATTCTGATGGAGACTGGTTCAGTTTCATGAGTTGTATATTTGTAACCATATGTTTATACTGGCTGACATCCTTTGGAAGATTTATTGTATTGTATTGTTATGTATTATTGCATACCCTATGACTTGTGCAGTGGATGTTAATTAGGTTGTAAACCTTAGGTATCAGATGTATATTGATTTGATTATATGAGATGTATATTATTGGATTCAGTTGATGTATCCTTTGTGTTAGTCTTTCTTTTTTTTATTCATAGATTATCTTGCTTAAGTAATTCTATGTTAAGGAACCCTCAAGGATTTTTATCTATGTATGAGTTGTACTTAACGTGTATGTTATGTACTTCATTGTATTGCTTCTGCATTGCTACCATTATTGTTTGTAAACATTTCAAAAAAAATTATTGCATTAAGTTAGTGTCAAGTTAGGTTAGTTCTCCTAGTTTCCCTGGTGGGGCTTTATAGTCATTCTTGAAATACAGATAAAAAAAATTTATTTAAAAATTAAAAAAAATCTTTTAAAATAAAAATGATTAAAATTTTAGAAAGATTAACTTTAATAAAATCATTGTCCTTTTGTATACAATTTGTCTTGATTATATAAAGTGCAAACGGTTTGAACATATTTACAAAATGGACATTAACATGACATAGAGGAGTCTCACTAGAAGTGAGACATGAAGGAAATAAGAAACTAACAATAGAAAGAAAAATGACAACAAAAATACTGTCATGCCCAAATTTGCATGTAAAAACATAACTTTTTTTAAATGTCATGCCCAAATCTGCATGTAATACATAACAAATTTTATTTTGAAAGGTTTACTAAAGGGATAATGTGACAGTTCTGTCATGCTTACTAAGTGTTCTCATGAGTAGACAAGTTTAGACAAAGGGTTTAGGTCAAGAGGGATGGTTGATCAAATTTTGTTATTAGTGTTGAGGGGAAATCATGACATGGATCAACGTCCTTCAACCCATGAGTTAACAAGGGTCTAGTTAGATAGAGTGCAATTTCATAAGTTTTCTGGAGTTAAATCTAAACTTTGATCACAACTATCTCTACACAATAGTTTAAAAATTAAGACAAGATTTAATTCTTGTAGATATTTAATTGTGTCATAACCTTATTTTACATTGGCCACATGTATTGACCATGTAAAAATAACATTACCTAGTTAAGCACATATAATAATTCTTGAGCATTAAATTCCTGATTTGACTAAATGTTTCAATAGCCTAAAGGAGATCCTAAGTTATAAACTTTATTTTAAATAAAATAATAATTTTACCTATAAGAAATAAGATTACATTAAGCACAAGTATAATTAAAATAATATAGGTTATGCAACTCGCAATTTACATTGGGTTATAATCAACCAATATTTGGAAATGAACATAATGACTTAGAAATCGTCCATTAAAAGTTCCACCCTTTTCACTAGGAAATTTTAATTAAGTTGTCCATCAAGATATATTAAAATTGATATTTTCTTACTCCTACATTTAATTTATTAAAATATTCTAATAGTTTATTATTAAATTTTTAAATTGGTATTATTAAATGGCTGTGGGTTTATCCTTATCTCTACAATTAAAGATAATTATTAATAGAAAAGTCTAGTGTAAGGGAAAGAAAAATAAAATGAGGTAAATCATTTTCCCACCGAAGGAAAAATATGAAATTCAAACCCATTAAACGAAATCCACTAAAGTAAAGTAATAAATTAAAAAAATAATCTAAAAGTTTACTTACTGGAGAATCCATATCCCTAATTCAAAATTACAGATTGGGCCCCAATACAAGAGTCCAAAATTGGAACTACTCTTTTGTTTCTTCTCTCTCTCTCCCAAGCCTCGTTTTATGACCCTAGTCTTCTAAAATGTATAGATCTGGTTGAAGGCAGAAGGCAGCCATGGAT
This sequence comes from Thuja plicata, assembly GCA_018584345.1. Lineage (NCBI taxonomy): Eukaryota > Viridiplantae > Streptophyta > Pinopsida > Cupressales > Cupressaceae > Thuja > Thuja plicata. The sequence continues at coordinate 2,386,364 of MU226082.1, forward strand.
GGGGGAGAAGAAGATACATATATACACAAATATATATGTATATACTCAAAGTGTATATACATATATATTTGCATACATATGTATTCGCATTGCCATGAAGGCCGACATTTTTTTTTGTATGTTGGAAGGCAGTGTGGATGATGCCTGTATTTTATTTTTCTTTAGGGAGGCTCAAAACACCATTCCCGACCACTCAAAGAAGTAAGGGAAGTGGGAGGAATGGAGGAGGCTCAGCCCCACCGCCACCCGTGGTCGCGCAGCCACACACGGTTGTACTGTGGGGGCTACAACCAACACGGGTGGGAGGGTGCCATGACCTCCCCACCCCAGTACTAAGGTGTGGACTTTGGGAGCGGGTTGGGCTACACCCAGCCCCTCTCGTCCCAAAAAAAATACTTTTAATGTTTTATTTTTTTTTATATATTATTATTTTTTTATTAAAGATTTAATACTTTCGTATTACTGCCATTCAGTTCTGCTATAATAGTATACTCATTCTTTCATATATATATATATATATATATATGTTGTTATATACTTTCTTCTACACAATCATAATAGACTTGATAGTTTAAAACAAAATTCTGAAATGTTTATATATATTTTTATATATGTATTTCACATTGTTGTTTCATCATTACTCTCTTTTTATATATAAAATAAAAAACCATAATGATAAACAATCTCTACACACTTTTTGTTTCTTAAGCAAAAGTGGAATAAACATTATATATATTATTTATATAAAAACTAGTTCTAGGGCTCAATCGGGAAAGAGTCAGTAAGAAAACCTGATATCCTCGCCCAATACAATATGACAGATACCATGAACCCGATACAATATGTTCAATACAACATGGGGAGACAATCTATGCACACTTACATGTATGGACTAAATTTTATGCATCTTGATTGCAAATATTTAAGATTAGAGTTTACATAAGGGAAATAAATTCTTTCTTAAAATAAATCGATAACTTAAGTACTTTATAAAATATAGATGTGTCTTTTAAGTATTCATTAAAAAAAATTAAAATCTATATGTATAAACGTAATCTTTGCATTTCTATGCATTTGTAAGTTCAATAAAATAGAATAAAAAAGGACAACTTTATAAAGTCCAATACTTTCAAATCTGGAACAAATTTCTGAAACAAAGACATTTCCTTATGTAATCAATAAACATAAAAGAATCTACTTAAATAAAACATAATTTATGCATTTTCTGTGCTTTTGAAAAGTTAAGAAACAGATTAAATGAAGATCTTAGATATGAGAAACAGAGTTTAAAATTATACAGAGTTTTTACATAAGGCTAACTTTTACTAATGGTTAAGGCATGATAAACTTAAAATTCTTTTTTTTTGTTTTCCTTGTTTAAAATCAATAACATCAACTTTCCATAAAGTCCTTACATATTTTAAATAGATTTCCTTCAGCCTCTGAGATATAATATTACAAAAGATTCAACCTTATGTCTTCTTATAAAATTTACATTTACAAAATACAATTGTAAACAACTAATTTCCTTCTTTCAAGCTTTGCACATAATTCCTTTCCAAGCAATGAGACACCTACAAATCTGCAAAATAATCAAGGTTTGAAATAAACCATGGGAGCTCACCTCCCATCCTAGGTCTCTAAGAGACCACCCTCGAGCTAGGGGAAACAAGAAAAGGTTGGGTGACATTCAAGAAAACCACCACACATCCAAACAAGCTCTAAACAAACAACTCCCTCCCAAGCTTTTACACAATTGGGTCACAATAGACTCATTTAGGGGTGAAGGTGGAAACAAACAAGTAGGAGAATTCCAAACTAATTTCCACATAATTGAGCATATTCACATGCCTTCCCAAGGATTTTACTACAACCAAAACTCTATATACCACACTCATCTACCCTTGTCACCCCCATGATAAACTCACAAAGAATTGGCACATGGAGCCCATAACATCCATGAAATATCCCTCTTCTTCCCAAGGAGAGACTCTACACTACAATAGTTTTCCCAACTAAGCCCTTAACCCACAATGGCTATCTTCCCTCCCAAGGGTGAGATTGGCCATTCACTCCTATGTACATCACAAACATAAAACATGAAAATGGAAGCAACATTTAAATCTTTCAACCCTCACTTCTACCACAAGAAAACCATTTATACAACAAGAATTCTCAACAACTAAATTCAAACAAGATTTGAAAACAAAAAATACAAATAAACCACACATATATTTAGAGGTACCAACCTTATGCTTAGCAAAATTGATTGAAGTTGTGATGTGCCCTTCCTTTCCTAGCTTTCCTTCCCTTAGCTTCCAACTACCAAGTCCTTCTAAGCACAACTACAAGTCTCCCAAAATGGAGAGTGGGAAATCAACCCAAACTCTTCTCTCCCTCTTCCCTAAGAAGGCTCCCTACCCAACTCTTACCTTTTCGCAACAAGATGAGAGGTGACATGAGTCCTCTTTGTTGGAAATAATAGGAAGTATGTACTGAGAGGGGAGGGGTGAATTAGTACCTCTAAAAAATTTTTAATCTCTTTAACCTTAATACTTTTAGTAATCAATCCATTGTATTACCATTCATATCTGCTATTCTATCTTTATGTATCTTATATCAATTCATAAACTTAATTGTATACAAAAATTCATGTAGAAACATTCATGAAAACTAATGACACATAGCACAAGATATGGTAACATAGAAAACACCATGTTAGAAGGTAAAAACTGTGGTGGGCATGGCACCCACACAAACTTGACTATCTGCAGAATGGAAGGGGTCGGTTAAGGATTACAATTTTGATTACTTCTGATGATCTACCCTATTCGGAGTATTATGTGGAGACTGGTTAAGGTCTACCCTGTTAAGAGATTTAACAACACTGTTTAGTGTGCACTTGGTTAAGATATTTACAAAGGATTGTTAAATCCACCTTTCTTGAAAGGATTTCTTCTATTTTCTATGCTTATTAGAATGTAGACAAAAATATTCAGTGGCCTTAGTGTATCCAATGAACAATTTCTGATTACAGATCCATTAAATTCACATGTACAATGTATCAGCTAATATGATTGATTAATACCTCTGTTTCTCGGTAGCCTTGATTCTTGGTTCTTGATAACCAATTTAATCTTTTGTTGTTCTACTACTTGAAACTCTTAGTTTGATCCATAGATGTGCTCCTTGGCTACTATCATCCTCACATACATATGAAATGAATGACTACACAACTATTTATACAATAGATTGACCTATTTTAGTTTCACTTATTACATAGATAACTCTATGATCAAAGGTTTACAACTTGACCTTGATCTCCTAGTTTGCATCTTTTCAATCGGTTAGAATGATTAAAAAAATTACAATTACATTGCTTTCCCCTCAAGAAATGGTTTTAAATCAAATCAAAATGCTAAATATAAAACACAAGTGTTTTATCTCACATGGAAGTCAGATCCACATTTCTCAGGATATAACTAACTTTCACTAACTGATGCTTGGGTTGGTCTGAAATTCTATCAGCTTTCCTTTCATGAACTGTCTTTCAGGTTCCCTTGATCTATCGGGTTCCTCTCTTGTCTACTCTTTTGGTTTACATTTTAATCTTCTCGTCTGGTTGCTCTGTCAGGTTCTACTTCATCATTTTTGGGTTTCACTTATAAACTGTGGCATCGGTTTACACAATAATCTATTTTTTAAGATTTCTCATTACTTAGCACTTTCGATTACCTTTGTTATCTAAACTTTTGATTTGTACTAAAACCTGTCTTTTGGTGTTGGTGTTCTTGATGGTTCAAAATGATGACATGTAACTGATTGAATGTTTTGATAATGTTAAGTTGAAGATAATGCAAAAAATTAAATCAGTTAATGGTTTTTATTGTCATTGATGTCAACTTGATATCATCTGTATGGTCATGTACATAATGCCAAAGAATTCAGAGAATCAATAGAAAAAAGGTTATTCTTTAAGCAATGCATAAATGTCAATTATTCACTAAGTGACAGATAACACCGACGGAGTGCACACCATCGGTAAAGGCAAAGAAGAAAATTCATAGTGATACCCAATGAGCAGAAGACAGTGTTGCGCAACGAAGCAAAACCACAGGATGCCCAATGAGTAAAAATATAAGGATGCCCGACAGACGGAGATCCCAAACCTAACTGAAGTCATGCCGATGGAACTATCAGTTGTCACTAACAACTAACTAAAGAATTGACCGTTGGAACAAAGAGTTCAGAAAATGACAAAATATCTAGCTTGCAAGAGCTAAAGATAGACTTAACTGGTTGTTTTCTTTGTTTTATTTGACCACAGCTAAGTAATTGATTTAAAGAAGATTTGTACAACTGGAAAGAAGATAAATATGATATAAATTAGGAGTTATGCTTTAAATCAAATTGGCTGGATTGTTTTTCATACCAAGAATTAAGAATCAAGAAACAATGAATATCATGTCTATATAAGAGACAAGCTTAATTCTTTTCGTAAAACATTCATGGAAAAGGGATTAAGGGGAGTGAACGAAAAGAGGATGATGAAGAGAAACTGATGAAGAAGAACTTCGTACAGTCCTGATCAATCAATCTGAAGGATAGCTAAAGAATTCTACAAACACCATTAAATAGTTAAACACAGCATCACAGAGCAGAAACTGTGGAGCACAAAGAATTGAATTGATACATTGATCAGAGAGGTAATGTACTTAAATAGATCTAAAAATCTATAATTCAATGTTGCATTAGAAATAGGTCATAGTGTTTCAGTTTAACCATTGAAGCATCAAGTCTCTTAATAGAGCAGGACTTAACAACCTTCTATATATTGAGGTACATCCCAAGGAGTGCCAAAAAGGTTGATTCATGAAAGTAGCATTGGACTTGCTCGATACCTATTGACAGCCTAAGAAGGAGGCTGATTCAAGGATGGTAGCAATAGATTCCTGATACTAAGTGACAACCTCTATGTATAAAATCCTCTAACAAGGTCACACTTAACAGTGTGGTTGTAACCTTTCACAGGGTTGGCTCCTAATAGTGCTCACTTTAGAAGAGTGAAAATTTAGGCTACCGATCCTGGTTTTTATTTTCCTTAACAGGGTTTCCATGTTAAAATTCATGTGTTATGTGTGTATGATTCATTTCTTTATTGTTTTGTATCTGACATAGTTAACACTGGGTTGATCGGTATACTCTGCTTATTTACTAAGTTTTGGTAAATAGTTATACTTCTTATCGGTAATCAAGGAGAATAAGGAAAGACAAGAAAAAATGACAGACAGTTATTCATTATAAGTATTTCATTTCATGCATCTTGTAGGGACTTAATAATATGAGGTTTATTTGATGGGTGGTTAATGTTTGAAGGATAAATTTTTGAGGCCACTGATTCACCCTCCTCCCCCTCTCAGTTATTACTAATAGTTGGTATCAAAGCTTGTGTGCTTAGAAATGAAGGTTTCAAGACCTAAGTCAAGATCACAAGATGAACAGACGAGATGTGCCCAAGTTGAACAAAGACAACTTTGCTTCATGGAAAAGAAGGATAAGACTCCACTTATCAGGTATCGGTAATGATGTTACTCAATTCTTAGATACTGAATATGTATTTCCTACAGGAGTATTGATAGTAGATCAATTGAGAGAGAAGCATGAATACAACTACATGGTTAGAGAGCTTTCTTCCTCACTCTCTGATGTTGAATTTGAAGATGTCAAGGATTGAAAAACTTCAAAGAATATGTGGGACAAACTGAAGCTTGTACATGGAGGTGATACAAATGTTCTGAGAGCCAATACAAAAATCCTTAGAGGAAAATTTGATGATCTCAGAATGAAAGAAGGATAAAACATCACATAGTACATCACAAGAATAAAAGAAGTAGTCAATGCTATACGAGGAGTTGGAGGTACACTTGAAGAGGAGATAGTGGTAAGTAAAATCTTAAGAACCTTATTGCCTATATATGCTATTAGAGTTTCTATCATTCAAGAAATGAGAGTAGTAGAAAATAATACAGGTACTCTTGATAGTTTAATTGTTAGATTGATTTCATTTGAGATAAATAACTTTGATAATAGTGTCTTACCAAACTTAAAGTCAACATTTAAGTCTTCTATGAGAATAACCAAATCAAGTCATAGACACACATCTAGAAGAGATAGTGAAAGTGAAAGTGAAGAAGAAGATCTAGATGAAATAGAAGCACTTATGGTAAGAAGAATGTAGAGAGGCAAAGGTAAATACAAAGGAAAGTTACCACTTGTATATTTTAATTGTAAAGAGATTGGACACTTTGCTTCAAGATGTCCTAAAAGAAGAAAAGATGACAGAAGTAATGATAGATCTTTTGAGAAGAAATTTGACAGAGGTGATAACAAAGATTACAGAGGTTACTGACAATCAGAAAGAAGAGATACTCAAGACTACAAGGACAAAGGCAAGAAGGCTAGTTATCTAGCTACTTGCAAAGATGAAGATACTAACACCGAACCTGATGAAGACATTGAGATAGTATATGTAGCTGTGAAGGATGATTTAGATGAAGATGAAAGGTATGTAGAAAATGAACTCATATCTAAGGTTAGCAAGAATGACATCTATATTATAGATAGTGGTTGCACTCACCGCATGACTGGTGACAAAGAAAATTTTAACACTTTTGGGTATTATAATGGTGGTACAGTACGAATGGGTAATGATTCACCTTGTCCAGTTGAAGGTGAATGAACAATAATGTTGAATAACCTTATTAAATGTGAAAATTCTTATTGGGTAAAAGGATTGAATTATAATCTGTTGAGTGTTTCTCACCTGAATAATTCAGGACACATAGTAGCATTTGAGAATAAGAAGGCAAATATCTTCAATGAATCAGGAAAATTGATTGGTACCAGTGAAAAGACTAAAGGTAACTTATTTTATCTGAATGATACTAACACCACTTGCTTAATGACTAGAAATGAAGACATATGGTTGTGGCACAAAAGATTGTGTCATGTGAATTTTGACAACATGATGAAAATAAGTAGAAGGAGAAATGTAAGAGGCTTACCGACGATGACAAAGCCAGACAACATCATGTGCAAGAATTGTCAAAAAGGTAAAATGAATAAGTCTAGTTTCAAAAGTAAAACCCATACATCTGATGAAATTATATAATTAATCCATATTGGTTTATGTGGACCAATGAGGACAAAGAGTTATTATGGAGATAGATATTTTATTCTCTTTGTTGATGATTACTCTAAAATGATGACAGACATGTTTCTTAAAGATAAATCTGAAGCATTCAAGATGTTTAAATGGTATAAGGCTATGGTAGAGAAAAAAAGTGGTAATGATCTGAAATTTTTGAGATCAGATAGAGGAGGAGAATTTATATCAAATGAATTCTCTAATTTATGTAATGAGCATCGTAAAAAAAGATAGGTTTCTACAATAAGAACACCACAGCAAAATGGGAATGCTGAGAGAAGGAATAGATCAATAGTTGATTGTGCTAGAACACTGATGATAGAGAAAGGCATCACCCAAATCTTCTAGAGGGAAGTTGTCAGTGCTGATGTCTACACACTTAACAGAGTACAATTAAATAAGGACACAAAGAAGACACCTTATGAGCTATGATATGGTAAAACACCCAATGTAAGTTACTTCAAAATATTTGGTAGCCAATGTTATGTCTTAAAGGATGATAGAAATGGAAAGCTTGACACCAAGAGTGATGAAGGTATTTTTCTAGGGTATTCCACCAAGAGAAAAACTTATAAATGTCTCATCAAGGCTTCTAACAAAATTTTTGAAAGTGCAAATGTAAAGATAGATGAATTTGCAGAAAAGAATGAGATGGAAAGAACAAAAGAACCAAAGGACTACAACAAATTTGTATACTATGAAGAACTGAAAAATCTACCTGAGAAACATTGCTTAATTCTAGAACAATAGATTGTTGCAACCGACGGTTGGACTGCTTTTACCGATGGTCAGGATAATAATCAAGATAATATGCAAGGTGATGAAGAATAGAATGAAGATAAAAATAATGATCAAGCTGATACACAAAGAGCTATACATGTACTTGAAAGATATGTAAGAAGAAACCATCTAGAGATCTAGATCATAGGAGATAAGAAAGTTGGTACAAGAACAAGAAGTAAGTCTTTAAACTCAAATTGTTTAATTTGTGAGTTTGAGATAAAATATTTCAATGCTACACTAGATAATGAGGAATGGATAAGTTCTATGAATGATGAGATTCAACAGATTGAGAATAAAAAGACATGGTCACTTGTGCCAAGACCAGATGACAAGAATGTCATTGGTACAAAATGAATATTCAGGAATAAACTGAACGAGAATGGAGAAGTCACAAGAAACAAAGCAAGACTAGTATGCAAGGGGTATGCACAAGAAGAAGGTATACACTATGGAGAGACCTTTGCACCCATTTCTAGGCAAGAAGGAGTAAGAATATTGCTTGCTTATGCTGCATTCAAAGGATTCAAGGTATATCAAATGGATGTCAAGTCGGCATTCCTAAATGGAATACTTGAAGAAGAGGTATGCATTGAGCAACCAGAAGGGTTTGTCGATCTAGACAAGAGAAAAATGGTATGTAGACTTCACAAATCCTTGTATGGATTGAATCAAGATCCTAGAGTCTGGTATGAATGAATTCATTCCTATCTTATAAGTATTGGATTTGTATGGACTAGTGAAAACAATAATCTTTATTTGAAGGAAGATACTGATGCTAACACATTGATTGCTGAAATATTTGTTGATGACATCATATTTGGAGGAAATGATATGCTATGCAAATAATTTGCTAATGATATGAGCAAAGAGTTTGAGATGTCTATGTTTGGAGAGATCAAGTTCTTTCTTGGTCTACATATCATTCAACAAAGTGAAGGTATTTTCATTACAGAATCCAAATACATCAAAGAGGTCCTGAAAATATTTAAGATGGAAGATTGCAAACCAGTTGGAACACCGATGGCTACTAGATGTAAGTTAACAAAGGAGGAAAAGACAACATATGCGAATCAGACTTTGTATAGATCAATGATTGGAAAACTCATGTATGTTGTACACACTAGACCAGATATTGCACATGCAGTAGGAATTGTTACTAGATTTTATGCTAACCCCAGGGAATCACATATAACTATTGTGAAAATAATTATAAGACATCTGAAGAATACCAAGGAATTTGGCTTATGGTATAGAAGAGAAGGCAAATTTGAACTTAAGGTATTTACCGACGCTGATTGGGATGGAAATCTTGATGACCGAAAGAGTGCAACTAGAGGAGAATTCTTTATGGGTGACAGACTTGTCACATGGATTAGCAAGAAGCAAGGATGCATCTCTCAGTCTACTGCAGAAGAAGAATATGTTGCTGCTGCTGCAAATTGATCAAATATTGCATGGATCAAATAGTTTCTGGAAGGTATGAATATGAAGATCTTAGAATCAGTAATTATTTATTGTGATAACACCAGTGCAATAAACATTTCCAAGAATCAATTCATGCATTCCAAGACTAAACACATTGCCATCAAGTATTATTATTTGAGACAACAAGTTCAATAAAAAGAGGTAATACTTGAGTATGTGCAATCAAAAGAACAACTAGCTGATATCTTCACCAAGCTACTGCCCAAGGATACATTTGAGAACTTGAGAAAGAGACTAGGGGTCAAACCCTTGTCTACTAGTCAGTAATATGACTGAAGGTTGAATCAGCCTACATATTATCAGAATATCATTCATGTTCATGCAAGAAAAAAGATGAATTTCAAAGATACATCTATATACAAACAGGTATATACCAAAAACCGAGCACCAGAACATATTGTTATATTACTGATGGATAAGGGGAATTCAAGGATATATTATGAAAAAAAAATGATTATTTGACATGAATGTCAGATATTTGTAAAATATTTATTTGGGACTACTATCAAAGGGAGAGAGATTATCCATATTATCACATTCTTTTGAAAAAAAAGGGAGAGAGATTATCCATTATCAGATGACTCCAACAGGGAGAGATTATATCCAAAGGGAGAGAAAGTTGTATAAAATATTACACAAAGGGAGAGTTGCTAAAAAGAGAAAAAAGACATCACAAAAGAGAGAACAATCACAGGAGAAAAATTGACACAAGAAGAAAACTCAACACATCAAAAAGAAAAGAGCTGCAAGAATCAAATCTAAGCTAAAATAGAGCTTACCGGAGTTTAGACATTTATCAGTTATCAAACAAAAGGATTGGTAGTTTGATCAATCTCAACTGTTGTATTTCATATTGTATTAGAAATAGTATAGTGTGATAATATAGTATGTTGCCATCAATGCCAAAGGGAGAGATTGATGACATGTAACTGATTGAATGTTTTGATAATTTTATGTTGAAGATAATGCAAAGCATTAAATCAGTTAATGGTTTGTATTGTCATTGATGTCAACTTGATATCATCTGTACGGTCATTTACATAATGCCAAAGAATTCAAAGAATCAATAGAAAAAAGGTTATGCTTTCAGCAATGCATAAATATCAAGTATTCACTAAGTGACAGATAACACCAACGAAGTGCACACCATCGGTAAAGGCAAAGAAGAAAAGTCACAATAATACCCGATGAGAAGAAGACAGTGTTGCCCAATGAAGCAAAACCACAGGATGCCTGACGAGTTGAAAACAGAGTTAGCCTATGAGTAAAAATATAATGATGCCCGACGGACGGAGATCCCGAAGCTAACTAGAGTCATGCCGATGAAACTATCAGTTGTCACCGATAACTAATTGAAGAATTGACCGATAGAATAGAGAGTTCAGAAAATGACAAAATATCTAGCTGGCAAGAGCTAAAGATAGACTTAACTCATTGTTTTCTTTGTTTTATTTGACCAGTGTTAAGTAATTGATTTAAAGAAGATTTGTACAGTTGGCAAGAAGATAAATACAACATAAATTGGGATTTATGCTATAACTCAAATTGGCTGGATTGTTTTTCATGCCAAGAATCAAGAATTAACAAACAGTGAATATCATGTCTATATAAGAGACAAGCTTAATTCATTTTAGTAATACATTCATGGAAAATGGATTAAGGGGAGTGAATGAAAAGAGGATGTTGAAGAGAAACTAATGAAGAAGAACTTCATACAGTCCTGATCAATCAAGATGAAGGAGAGCTAAATAATTTTGCAGACACCGACGAATAGTGAAGCACAACATCATAGAGAAGAAAGTGTGGAGCACAAAGAATTGAATTGATACATTGATCAAAGAGGTAATGTACTTAAATAGATCTGAAAATCTGCAATTCAAAGTTGCATTAGAAACAGGTCATAGTGTTTTAGTTTAACCATTGAAGCATCAAGTCTCTTAAAAGAGAAGGACTTAGCAATCTTCTATATATTGAGGTACATCCCAAGGAGTGCCAAAAAGGTTGATTCATGAAAGTAGCATTGGACTTTCTTGATACCTATTGACAGTTTAAGAAGGAGGTTGATTCAAGGATGGTAGCAATAGATGCCCGATACTAAGTGACAACCTCTATGTATATAATCCTCTAACAAGGTCACATTTAACCATGTATTTGTAACCTTTAACAGGGTTGGCTCCTAACAGGGCTCATTTTAGAAGAGTGAAAATTTCGGGTACCGGTCCCTGTGGTTTTTCCCTTAACAGGGTTTCTACGTTAAAATTCATGTGTTATGTGTGTATGATTCATTTCTTTATTGTTTTGTATCTGACATAGTTAACACTGGGTTGATCGGTATACTCTTCTTATTTATTGAGTTTCATTAAATAGTTATACTGCTTATCGGTAATCAAGGAGAATAAGGACAGACAAGGAAAACTGACAGACACTTATTCATTATAAGTATTTCATGGCATGCATCTTGTAGGGACTTAATAATCTGAGGTTTATTTGATAGCTGGTTAATATTTGAAGGATAAATTTTTGAGGCCACTAATTCACCCCCCCCCCCTTAGTTTTTACTAACACAAAATTGTTTCTCTTTGCATACTAATGGAAAAATATGTCTTCAATCTCCCCCTTTAACATTAGTATCAAAAATTGATATGTGCAAAATACTAAAATGTGTAGTTTGTAAGCCATGTCTTTACCTTGTCATTTATAACTCCCCCTATGTATATGTCAGTATTGTATAGGTATATACATGTACACTTGATTTTATACTATCCTCCCTTTTCACCTTATCTTCATATCATTATCCCCTTTGTATCATATCATTCTCCCCTTTACATACTGTACATATCATTTTCCCCCTTTTCAGATAGTAAGGGAAAAGGTGTATACTTACAACTTATAAAAAATATGGGAATGGGAATTCTTCAAATCTTCCATCATTTTCTCTCATTTCTCCTTGAAATGTTCAAGTGCCATATGCTCCAGTGTAATTCAGGCATGCATATCATAGATGCTATTCGCTACAAACATCTCTGGGGTGGCAATTAATTGTCTTTCCCAAAGTCATGTGATGTTGCAGAAGTGTAATATTTGGTAGTATTAGAGCTTGTATCTCGGTAATGTCATCCTCTAAACTTGGTTTCTGCCTCTAGAAATTCCTGTCTCAGCCTTTTGGATTTCATAATCTTTTCCAAATGCATATTGATTGAATTGTTATTTGTGGTTAGACTATGTGCACTTGCATTTAGATCAGAATCTATTTGTGTAATATTATCTCTCTTTCCCTTAGTGAATTTCTCTAAAGTGCACAACTTTTGTATTAAGGCAATAGATTCAAAAATTATTGGATATAATTCATTTCCAAGTTCTGAGAGCTTTATCTTGTTCTCTGCCACTTCTTGGCTGATCTTTTATGTTAATTTGTATTGATATTTTTGTTTTTCTCGTGCTTCTATGGATTTTTTTGCATCCACATTATGAGATGTGATGACCTCAGTTAGAACATAAAGTTGATCAAGAATTGGTGCATTTTGATCAACATCTATGTCAGGAACTATATGTGTCAATATATCCCTTTTTGTTTCTAACACCAGGGATTCTTTATGCTCCTTACTTATCTTTTGTTGCATAGCTTTCCTTTGTCATATTTCTCCATACTCTTGGAGAGATTCAAAATCTAATGTAGAAGGATCACACTTTGGAATCTCAATGATTTCATCTAGTTTTACCTGCAGTTTTCTCTTCTTTGTCTTCTTCTTCTTCTTCATGCGAGATGCACTTGTATGCAATACTAAAGCATTTTTTTTTTCTTGGTGTGATGTGTTGAATGAAGGCTTCAGAGGTGTTGTACATTTTTCCTATTTCTCAAGGTTTTTATTTTGGTTGTGTGTGGACATCTCCACATCAACCTTCAGTGTATCTGCATCATCTCTTTCGGTATTCTTAGGAGTATCTTTATTTTTATTCTCTTCTTCACCTTTGTCTTTGTGATCCTCATGTTTTTCTTTGTGTTATCCATCTTTTTGTGTGTGATCTAGATCTATAACATTTTTTTGTCCACTAATGATCATCTATTCATTGGTTGTGTCTTTCTTTTCTTCTTCCCCTACATCCTCGGGTTTTCTTGCATCCTTGTCAGGCGACTTCTCCTTTTTTGATATTATATTGATAGCTTGTAGCAATAATGGGATTTGTCCTGGTATGTCTACCTGTCTAGCATCGGTAGTTGTGTCCTATTCATTGGTTTAGTCTAGGACAATAGTGACATCTTCATCTTTCTGTACCTCATCTACAAGATCTTCTCCAGTAATATTAATGATAGTATTATCAGGCCATGTTTCATCTACAGTGTCCATATTCATCATTTTTGTGGTGTTAAATGTTTCTTCATTTACATCCTTGCCATAATTTATTAGAATGTGTTCTGGGCTTGGTTTAGCCTGATCTTCTTCATTCTGTGGTTTCTTGGTGATTTCTTGAACACGCTTGGGGCTTGAGTCTTCCTTGGTTGGATCAATTATTTTTCTCCATTGATTCTCACTTTCTTTATCAAGATCAATTAATTTTCCCTGTAACACTTTGTAGGCTCATAACTTGGGTGAGAATTTCTTTGCATTCTTTTTCATCATCTCTTTGATTTCCTCCATTTTTTATTCTGGTGGCATAATATAAACAAGAGATCTTTCCTTATCTCTTTCTTAGATTTCAAAGAATATTCCCACCTTGCTAATAGTTTGTTGTTTAATTCTTTCGGCATATTATCATCAAATTGTATGGGTACATATTTGAAGTTGATCATTGCCTTGATTAGTGCTTCCTCTATTTTATCCTGATCTTTGAGATTTATAGTTAGCCACTATCTAATTTTTGTATTGGTTAGGCCACCTCTTTTTGCAATTGATTCACAAATCTCATCAATAGTTCGAGGGATTTTTACCTTTGTGGATTGAGATTATTGTTAATTCTCATCCTTCTCTATGTCTTCCTTATCTTCTTTTGTGAGGATTAATTTCCTTCTCCTCTTAGGTGTTGTAGTCTTTTAGTTTGAGGCTTTCTTTTGTAGGTCCTTACTAGACCTTTCTTTACAGGTGGTGAGTCTACCTTTGTTATTTGGCTTCGTTTCCTTTCTGCAGCTATGGTTCTAGATTTTTTCAGGGGTTGGGGTGCATCAGACTCTATGGATTCTAAGTCACTCACCTTCTCAGCTTCACCAATGGGTGACTGACCCTCGATTTCTTCTATCTTTTATGTTTCACCGATGGGTGTCTAACCCTCAATTTCTTCTTCATTTATTGATTTTCTCTTTCTTTATGTCTATCTTCTCTACTAATAGGCCTATCTTTATTCTTTCCCTGGCCTCTTCATAGGTTCCAAACCTAGGTAGTTTCATGTTCAATGATTCATTTAACAATGTCTCAATTGCATTTGTGGCTTGATCTATGTTGATTTCATAGTCAAGTGGAGCTAACCAAGCTATCCTTGGTACAACTGGCCTGAAAAAAGTATTATCGGTGTCTAATATAAAAAAAATGTTAGTATTATACTTTTCTACCAATTTTTTGTGCTATTCTCATATGTTTCTGCATTTTGACTTTAAATCCAATAAATTATTCATCCATAACTAATTCAAAATTATCTCCTAGTGATTTGATGAACTCACTAATCTGTATGGTTTCTGGTCAGGTAGTGTCCCATTTGACATTCCAAACTTACATGAATTTTACTTTGCAATCATGATTCTCTTCATTTACTCATCTAATTGCCTCAGTAGAATTTCTGATAGATCTAGTTGGAGGCCTTTCTTGACAATATTTTGTGTTGTATCTATTGTTCTGGATGCAATATTGTTCATCCTACTTTCCTTAAAAATTTGGTATCCTAAGACACATGCTCCAAATTTTAGTTCATCATCACTGATGGTGGATACCTTTATTCCTCTTCCATCCCATGTTCCTCTTGTGGTCTTCTCAATGTAAGGGCAAGGAGGGTGCTTGAGTGCCTTGACCTTATCAGTTATTGGATAACTGGTGACAACATGTATAACATCCCTAGTTATCGGTTTTGGCTCATCTAGCCACATCTTTTGGTCATGCACTCTTCTTAGCACTAATTGAATCTATTCAGTCTTGAATTCATTCAGGAATGATAGGGATTTTGTGAGCTCTTTCACTTCAATGTGCTTATGTTCTTCTTTGATTGTTCCATCATCTTTGCAAATCTTATTGTAAGATTTCCCAACCTCAAGATCTCTAATCTCAGCAATCTCACAATGAATGTAGGATCGAACACCCTCAATTAAAAAAACCCTGGGTGGAATTCCATAGAATGAACCAAATTCATCGGGTTGCAAGGCATTCTGGACATATCTTGTAATGAGGTTCATCACATGTAGTGTTCTTAATTAATTTAACTGTATTCTCCTTTTTATTCTTGATCTTAGAGGTTTGTGAAGTAGTTTCCATCATTTCAAAATTAGGGATTTTTCCTATAAATAAAAATAGATTTCTCAGTGATTATTGTTACTTACTTCAACCTTATTTTGTTGTTAGGAATATTTCTGAGTGTTGTGAAAAGGGTTGGAGTCACTCTATAATCTGGTCATTTCATGCTTTGGTTTCTCTCTTCTTCTTTTCTTAATTCAATTTGTAAATAATGAACACTTCTGTCAAGTATTTATAGCCATTTTCCCTAAATTGGTGTCATTAATGGTCACCCACTTCTCGGTGTATGAAGACGGATTTGTCAGGCGATACACTAATAAATTTTTTGGTGAGAATTCTATTCTTTGGGGCAAGTGTCAACTTGTCTGACCTTTCATATTTTTACCAACGAACCTCAGTTTATAGAGAAGACAACTTGTCTTCTTACATGATTACCCATAGATGTCGGTTTACACTAGCAACACAACTTTTATATGTTGACCAATGATTCTCAGTAAGTATTGAAAAATTAGCTTTGTATGTACATGGATGCATTTTGGTATGTATTGACTGATAAGATTATTTTCACAGAATCATAACAAATAATACCATAGTGCATCTTTATTCATGATAGTTTGGCATTTCATCAATGTATAATGGAACTGATGTAAAAATATGACTTGGTGTAATGTAGTTTCATAATTACTTGTTCTTCTTAGGTGGGGGTGGTGATTTCACAAGATCCATTGGATACGGTGTCACCAATTGCATTTCTTAGTCTAGCTTCATCAGTATTTGTAGCTTTCCTCCACATTTTTTTTCTTATCCTCCTGATATCTTCAATGGTATTGCCATTGGGAAAAGTTTTTATCTCTGTCACTGGGTCTCTGCAAAAATTTCTTATATGACCAACCCTAGCCAGTGTAAGAATGCCATTCTAGGGCTAGTCCAGGTTCTAGAATTTCTTGTCCATTTCCTCTTGCAGTTTGCAACTATGTGACCAAATCTACCACATGTTGTGCAATTTTCCCATGTATTGTAATCCCAAACATATGAGTTACCAACTCTTTTCAGTTGATAATCATTTTCTTGATCTTTAGGATTCCATGTTTTCTTTTTTCTTCTTCCTGTATTCAAGAGATGTGTGCCCATGCATTTTGCAAGATGGATAGTACTTTTCCATGTAGGTTTCCTTCATTGGTTGTTTCACCTCATATTTACATTCATATGCTTTATGTCCTTTCTTGTTACATTTATAACAATTTCCTATGAATGAAGGTGTGGAGTTAGGAATACCTTTCATTTTTCTCCTGCAAGCATTTGATGTGTGTCCTAGTTTTCCACAGTGATTGCATGATTTCCTTCTTGGTCTTAGATTTGTGTAGACATTATTTGGATCAGCTTGGTATGGTGATTCTCCATTCTCGGTATACCGTAGTCTTGTATTGTTGTTGACTCTTCTTTCTCCATCCATAAAATCATCCATCCTTTTTGTACATTCTTCAGTTCTATTAATCATATCATTGTGTTGTTGCTGAATTCTTACTTCATACTTAAGTTTTTCATTTTCTTCTCTTAGCTCACCAATAGCTTCTATTGTTTCAATGAGTTATGTATTCATTCAGTTTGCCTCTTCACTCATAATAATAATCTGATTGGTGATCTCATGATGATGTTCAGTAAGTCTTTGTATTTCTTACTCTTTCTCTTGTCATCAATAGATAATGTTCTTTCTTTCTCAACTTGTCCAACATTGTTCATGACATCAATAATTCTTACCATTTTTGTCTCTTGACTAATTTGCAGTATCTTGACTTTCTCTATTAGATGTTGATTGGCTTCATTCAGACTTGTGGTGCTTCCTTCTGATGTATCTGATGAATTTCTAGATGTAAATGCTGATGACTCAAATAAATTTGGTATCTCCTCTTCATGAGAATCTGTTTGATTACAATGAGATGCCATAATTTTTCTTTCATCCAGTAGCTCTCTCATCTTGTCTCTTTCAACTTTGTATTTCTCATAGAAGATCTGTATTTCTATTTTTTGATTCTCAATATTTTTATCAATATTGTACTTCTCCATTATATGATCTTTTCCCTTAAGTCTTTAAAATTTTCCAAATAAGAGATCTAGCTCTTATACCAATTGTTGGAAATAATGGGAAGTATATACTAAGAGGGGAGGGGTGAATCAGTACCTCTAAAACTTTTTATCTCTTTAACCTTAATCCTTTTAGTAATCAATCCATTGTATTACCATTCATATCTTCTATTCTATCTTTGTATATGTTATATCAATTCATAAACTTAATTGTATAAAAAAATTCATAGAAACATTCATGAAAAGTAATGACAAATAAAACAAGACATGGTAATGTAGAAAACCCTTGTTAGAAGGTAAAAATTGCGGTGGGGATGACACCCACAAATACTTCAATATCTGTAGAATGGAAGGGGCCAGTTAAGGCTTACAATTTTGTTCACTTCTGATGATCTACCCTATTAGGAGTATTATGTGGAGACTAGTTGAGGTCTACTCTATTAAGAGCTTTAGCAATAATGTTTAGTGTGAACTCAGTTAAGAGATTTACAAAGGATTGTTAAATCCACCTTTCTTGAAAGGATTTCTTCTATTTTCTACACTTGTTAGAATGTAGACAAAAATATTTAGTGACCTGAGTGTATGCAATCTACAATTGATGATTACAGTTCCATTAAATTCACATGTACAATGTATCACCTAATGTGATTGATTAATACCTATGTTTCTCAGTAGCCTTGATTCTAGGTTCTTGATCACCAATTTCATCTTTTGTTGTTATGCTTCTGGAAACTCTTAGTCTGATCCATAGATGTGCTCCTTGGCTACTATTATCCTCACATACATATAAAATTAATGATTACACATCTATTTATATAATAGATTAACCTATTTTCATTTCATGTATTAGAAAGATAATTCTATGATCAAAGGTTTACAACTTGACCTTGATCTCCTAGTTTGCATGTTTTCAATTAGTTAGACTTATTAAAATAATTACAATTACATTTCTTGTCCCTCAAAAAATGGTTTTAAATCTAATCAAAATGCTAAATATAAAACACAAGTGTTTTATTTGACGTGGAAGTTAGATCCACATTTCTCAGGATATAACTAACTTTTGGTGACTGATGCTCGGGTTTCTCTGAAAGTCTATCAGTATTTCTTCTATGAACTGACTATCGGGTTCCCTTGATCTATCAATTTCCTCTCTTGTCTTATCTTTCATTTTACATTGTAATCTTCTTTTCAGGTTCCTTTGTCGGGTTTCACTTCATCATTTTCAGGTTGCACTTATAGATTCTCTCATCGGTTTACACAATTATCTATTTTATCAGGTTTCTCTTTACTTAGCACTTTCGGTGACCTTTGTTATTTGAACTTTCAGTTTGTATTTAAACCTATCTTACTGTGTTGGTGTTACCAATGGTTCAAAACTTTTTCTCTTTGCATACTAATGGAAAAATATGTCTTCACTCTTCCCTAACACTTGTCCCTTTCCATGCATGAAAGAGACCCCACTATCTTGAAGAAGGAGATGGTCTTCCCTCTTCCCAATTTTCGCCACTAACCAATAATGGTACTTTAGAAGGGAAATAAATGACATTAAGACACTAAGGTCATTAAAAATTAACCCCTAACCCATAGTATCACTATAGCACTAGATATTTTTAACCCTAGCTACCCCTTTGGGCTTATTCTAAGCCCTCTAAAACTCACTTAGAGTTTAGCTTCGAATTTCTATGATGGAACTCTTGATTTGAATTGTCAAGGAAAGTAACCCCCAATGGGAATACTACAAGACAACCTAGGGTGAAAATTTAACCTCTCAATTCCCCATGGGCATGCCAACTGACAAATAAATGTGCCAATTGGCACTACAAAGCACATCACATTTACACATTGGAATGCCTAAATGGAAAAAACAAAAAATTAAAGAAATTAAATTTACAAACATGCATAATTACATTTACAAACATATATTACATTACAATTAGGTTAATTCCCTCTTTAGGGTTAACCTTGGGTTCACAAGGATTTTAACATTAATCAAATATTGTTTCCTTGGTTGAATCCATGGTTTATTTGCCTACACACTTGAACAGAGCATCAGTAGTCTAAGGAATAATTTATACATACATACATGATATTATACATTATAATATATTTAGCTAACCACAATTTATACATTACTTTTCAGAATTAGGTCATTCATATACGTATAACTGATAAATAAAAAAAGTCCTTTGAATCACTTATCTAACATACAAAATTAACCAATATAGATCATTTTTAGAATTCAAATCCGTAATCCACATTTAGATGTCACATGATCCAATTGAAAATTCAGAAACATAAAATGGTAACCTGTCACAACATGTCATCAAGATCTAAGAATCATAAGCATCTAACAATAAATCCAACATCATCAAATAGAGTCCTCTCATGATATCTATGCTATGAAATCTCTATCTAATATGGCAATGTATCAAAAATAATCTATAAGTATCAGCTCTGAAAGGACGGTCAGGGTAGGACCATACAAATAATAGGGGGACCAGGGAAATAAGAGGTAAAATTGAAGGAGAAATTAATTATCACCTTGAAGTTTAAGGCCCTTGATGGTCTGTCACTCGTGTGAGACTTATAACATATTCTCAAAGGGTATCTCTGTATTATTATTCAACTCTTGGGTTTAATTGATTTTCATTTGGGATTTTTCTTTATATTTACCTTTCTTACAAGAGTAAGGAGGGGATTAGAAGCATCCTCAACTCTTTTACTCTTGGCCTCAATTATTTTAAGCTCATACACAAAATTTTAAAAAAAAAATAAGAATTTTCACCACCATATTCCTTATTGTCTTTTTATAGTAAGTAATGATATCCTACATATTTTTTTGATAATTTTTTTATGATTACTTTGGAATATAATAATTAACTACAACATATTCTTCTAGTCTTCTATTGGAATATTGGCCTCTTTAATATTTTCCATCGCATTCTCCACATTGACCCATCCCTTCAAAATTTTATGTTATATGAATATTTTTATTGGTCATATGAAAAAAATAAATATACAACATTAGGATATAATTCTATAGGTGGTAGTCATTCACAACTCATTCACAATGTCACACAAATCCTCACATCTTATAATGAGGGGTTTTGATGGTCCAAATAGTTGATATAACCAACATTATTACCTGCTTCTCCCCAAGGAAGGAGTGGGATCTAATAAGGGACTTGAAGGAGGTGAGGAAAATATCAGGGAATGTTGAGAGGAGCATGACCATGTAGACATAGATTCATCATAAAAAATAGTAATTTTGGGGGATTCTCAAAGGAGTCATAAAAAGATGGGTTATGAGAGTTCTTACATAAGTAGTTAGGGTTCTTTCCTTCATCGAGAAAGAGATTCATTACGAAAGGATCAAAGAACAAAACCAAGGTAAGAGTTAAATTATATGAGTAAATATGATAAATTAGACATTGGTTTAAGTGACATATCATTGGCCTACATTTAATTTACATACTACAATAGTTTAGAGTTAATACACAATGAACAATAAATTTTTACATTATTCTTAAAGTCTTTAAGCATAGGGAATAGTTGGGAATGAACTATTTGAAACAACCATCTAGAGTAACAAACATCATAAGAACCTCTACTAAAACCTTCCAAATCCATGGGATGTCCTTTTGATTAATACCATTTTACAAGAAACTAATTTTTCCCCTTTTAATAAATATTTTATTTCTTCCTAGTACTTTCCTTCAATTTTCCCAAGGAAATTAGATCCCTCAAGTGGAAATCAAGTGTTCATTAAAATGTGCTTAATAATATCCTCTATTTCTCCTAGCATCAACATAGGCAAGAGATGATAGTCATGGCTCATCATTGCTTCAACATAGGAGATGAAATTTTGTTTCCAAAGGATGGAGTAGATCTCTTGGTTATTATTATAACGTCACAATATTTGGGCACAACCTAAATTAAGTTTCCTCACATCGCTATGAGACTAAACATAGAAAATGAATAAAAGACAAGAGTAGGGAAATATAAATATAAAATCTTACCCAAATTTAAAAAATGAAGGTAGAGATTACATGTGGATTAGATTCTCATTAAAATCCAAGGGAGAGGAAATTTCATTAATTTCTAAGTAATCATTAAGAAATAATATAACTAGTGTGTGGTCCATTTTCATGGGTGATGTTGTATTCCCTACATATGATATTAGAGACAATGCATATTATTATTTTATTTGTAATTGATAAATTTATATATTTTTAGTTAGAAAAACATATTATATTCTAGGCCGTGATATTTTGGACATATGAGCCAAAATTCACTAGCTTGTATATTGACATGTTTTACCTTCGCCAAAGATACCATTGATTCTAATCTGCACTAATCTTATCATGTTGAGGGGAACATAAACAATGAGCTCATGCATATACAAGATCAATGTGGCATGATCATGCAAAATCATTTTGATACTTATAGAATCTTGTTCAATAATCATATTAGTGAAACCTTTTTTTTATCCAAGTTATTACAATGATAAGATATGACAACCTCAAAATATTTGGAGGACTAAACATCCAAATTAGTTGGTAAGTAAAATTCAATTTCCCTTTATCATTCACTAATATACCACCCCAACTCTCTCAACACAAGTTCCATTTTCTAAGGCCATCAAAATTAAGTTTAAAAAATCAGACTTAGGATGACTTGTTGGTGTAATTAAATATTCACTAATTATAGTTTACTTAAGCTTAGTTAGGATAATGAATTTCATAGTAGTTTACGCATAAGACACTTAGTATTTTTCATCTTATTTTTTTTAGGATAACTGAGAGGTGGGGGGGTGAATAAATTGGCTCCCAATTACCCTAGAGTCCCAAATTCTCTCAGATGTATATAACAACAATTTGAAACATTTAAATCAACTCAGTGAAATGTATACTATGATCTCAAACTTTTAGTCCTATACCGAGCAATAGTAAATTAATATTGGGTTTACCGGTCAAAGTAGATAATGTAATGTGTAAAGAAAACTGATAATCCACAAAAATCATACATATTACCATATAGATTTTTAACATGGAAACCATGGTAAGGGAAAAATGACCTGGGACCAGTAACCCAAAATATTTCACTCTTCTAAAGTGAGCTTGGTTAAGAGCCTACCCTGTTAAAGGTTACAATGCACACTCTTAAATGTGACCTGGTTAGAGGATTTAAAACTAACAGTTCTCTCTTGACCAATCATTCACTCTACGGTCAACAAGAAAAAACTTAACATTCATTAGAATGACATAATAAATAATTTCATGTCCTACTCCATTAAGAATTTATCTGTAACAATGGTTAAAATGATACAGTAATGATCTGATTCAAATACAACTTTGTTTGTAGATTTTTAGATCTATGCCAAGTACATAATACCTCTAATCAATTTGGTCACTTTATTTCATCTGATTCTTCATACTCTGTTCTGCTCAGTTAATGCTCTTTCCCCTTTTGCTCGGTGATGTCTGCATGAAAAGCCTTGTTTTTTCTTCAACCAGTTTGATCAGCCATGCATGAAATTTTTATGTGTTCGCATCATAGCATCATGTCATTCATAATGAATCTCTTGTCTCTTATATAAACATCATAACCCATTTAATTTCCATCCTTTATATTTTTCTGCTTCATCTCCATCTTTAGTTTTTTCTCTTAAACCTTCCTCAAGAGTTGTGTTAAAAACACATTTCCATCTTATTCGTCTAATCTTCATTGAATTGTCATAGTTGTTTGATCATCATAACAAACCTTATCACTTACCTCAGCATCAACAATTGCCAACTCATCATTCTAGTCTTCCTTGGTTTTATTAAATTTCTCAATCAATACCATGATGTGTTAGTGATCCCTAGCTCGGTTATTACTGTGCTTAGTATACATTGTATTTACTCAATTTTCACTGTTACTCGGTGTATACAGAACTCTTCAATTACCGACGATATAAAATTTCTTTGTTCCAGATTTTCAATCCATAATAGATGTTTGTTACCACAATGATACTCAAATAAGTTGACATCAGTGACTATACATTAACTGATTAATTTCAATCATCATATCTATAACTCAGTTTACTATCAACAAAATGACTTCAAACATACAATCAGTTGAAGTTCATCAATCTCCCCCTTTGGCATTGATGGCAACACAATATGAAATATGCACTATGAAAATGCCATAGAATACCAAACTTTTGTTCTACAACTACAAAATATTGTAGCTCTCCCTAGCTTGATTATATAAAATGTGTTAGCATAAAAAACTGACCAGGTAGACTCTCCCTATCGATATGACTCTTTTGTTCATGAATCTCTCTGTAGATAGATTATATAAAGACAAACCTTTCTCTCCAACCCTACCTTCTCCTTGGGTCTTCTCTAGGACACTTCTCTAGCCTATTAGGGTCCTTCACCAACCCTAACTCACAAGGATCCCATTCTCAATCCTCCATCTCTTCAATTTGTCTACACCAATAATGAAATTAACTAAATCACTAACATGTTCCATGGATGTCTTCTTGCATCCTCCACACCAAATGATCAAACATGACAAGAATGAATCACCAATGGAGAGGAAGGTTTATTTCTAGGGTATTGGATCCATTACAATTCTTATAAACATAAAA
This sequence comes from Thuja plicata, assembly GCA_018584345.1. Classification (NCBI taxonomy): domain Eukaryota; kingdom Viridiplantae; phylum Streptophyta; class Pinopsida; order Cupressales; family Cupressaceae; genus Thuja; species Thuja plicata. The sequence goes on from MU226082.1 coordinate 2,410,989, forward strand.
ATGCAATGAAATCTTTATCGATTTCAAGAATTTGCTTCAACTTGAACAAAACAAGGCTACAAGGAATTAGGCCTTAAAACACACCTTTTGGCACATAACTCTATAATTAGCTCAACAAGGTGAAAAAAAATTTCATTTCCTAGTACCCTTTCTGGAAACCTCTTGTATTTATCTGGTCTTACTTCCTCAACCTATCCATACAATGGGTTTCTATATTTAGGCCTAAAAATAAGGGTTTCTCAAAATATTGATAACATCCACAAGGGTTTGTTCTTTCATCCCATAGAAATCCTCACCAAATCGTCCCCTTGGAAATTGGGCTTCCTCACACTCATATCCCCCTCTCCATATTCTCAGATTGAACCAACCAATTCCTTCAATCCCTCTATATGCTTCTAAAATTTACTATGATCCCTAACCATGCTCCATTGGCTCGGCTAGGGCATCACTGCAAAAGTAAAAATCTTTCTTTCCAAGGCCCAAGCTTGTGTAAAATTAATGTACAAGGAGTTATCTCATAATTCCCAAGGAACCATACATATGCCATGGTGGGAAAATGAGTTATGACTCCATAACCAAAATCTGTCTGGATCAGGCCAACGACAGTGCTAAAACCAAAACAATTTACCAAAATGTAAATAAATAGAACCAAACAACTAGATACACACACAAATAAATTATTTACATCTAATACCTCATGCATGAGTTACAGTGCAGAGATAAATCCATTAAATGAAAAAATGAATGAAAAATGCACTAACTATGGTCAAATTCCTCAGAAAATTTACTTGTTCATTAACAAATCTAACTTCAAAGTTTTCCAACCCTTTACATAGGTTGAGGGAGGCCATAAATAGTTGATCCTCACACACACAAACTATTTTAGATAGTTACATAACCATATTCTCTAAAATGCACTTGAAGCAAGAAATGTTGTTAATGACAACATTTTCAATTTTGCAAAGTTGTCAGCAACTTTTACAACTTTGGTAATCTTTCATCCAAAATTGGTCAACTCACTATGAAACTCAACCAAAATCATACTTATTCTTACTAGATCATTAAATAGGTGTCCTACCCCTTTCTTGTTAAATTTAGTCCTCTAAATGCACAAATGCAATGTTTCCACAACATTTGTAACATTTGCCAACTTTTCCAAATTTGGACACAACTATAACTTAAGGACTCCAAAAAAAATTTGCTAGGAATCCTAAAAAAAAAAACACTCTAGGACCATCTAGTCCTCTTATTTTACTAGTGGCTTTGGTAAGACAACTACAAGCCAAAAATTGAATAGGAACCCTAGGTTACAATATAGCCTTACCTAGGTGCTCCTGCACCATACTCCCCCACAAAAGTAAATAATGTCACTCCTGCAGACAAGATGTCATCATAAATTATAAACTTCTTGAAGTCTGCAACTACAACTCATGTTGCCTCTCACTCTATCTTATGCTTCCACTTTATGAGGTGTTCCCTATACACCTTGTGTCTGGTGTTCTTCTTGACCCGTGAATCTAATACTTTGTTTTCTTCTGTCTATATCTTGGGAGGTAAAAAAATTAGGCTCTACATCTTTTCCAACCTCCTCTATGTTCAAATCTATCTCACTTAAGGGTCCTTTAAAATTGATCAAGTCTTCCACATTGAAAATAGGTTAGATGCTCAAATCAGTGGGTAGATCCAGTTTGTATGCATTAGCCCCATACTTGGCTAAGATTTTGCAGGGTCCCACTCTCTTCATCTACAACTTGGTAGGCACTCCCTTATGAAATGTGGAATTATTCAAATCTACCATGACATAATCTCTATCTCAAATTGATCATACTTTCTCTTCTCATCCACTTTAGCCTTCAATTTTTTGGTAGACTCCAGTATAGTACTCTTCACCTACTCTTAAATCACCTTCATGGTTTGAGTGAAGTCTTCAGCATGACCACTCCTATACTCAATAGCTCCAAGGTCTCTAAGCTCACATACACATCTTGGGTGCATTCCATACACAACTTCAAATGAGCTCCTGCCTATTGTCCGATTAAGACTATCATTATATGCATATTTAGCTTGCGGAAAGAAAACTTCCCATGTCTATCCATATTCCTTAGTTAGGCACCTTAGAAGGTTTCCTAACACTCTATTGACCACCTTAGTTTGGCCATCTGTCTAAGGGTGGTAATATAAATGAGAAGATAGGTTTGTACCTAATCTTCTCCATAATGTTTTCCAGAAATGGCTCCTGAACTTGACATCCATATCTTTTACAATACTTAGGGGTAGACCATGGATCCTTAAAATCTCCTTAAAAAAAAAATGTGCAATATAAATAACATCATGAGTATTTTTAAAAGGTATAAAATGAACCATTTTGCTAAATCTGTCTACCACAACATAGATGTTATTATAACCTCATTTTTTCTTAGGTAACCCTACAATCAAATCCAAGCTAACACAGTCCCAAGGTCTATTAGGGATTTTCAAAGGTTGATACAAACCTGCATTGCTAGCTCCTCTTTTTTCTTTCATGCACACTACACATTGCTCAACGTATTTGGTCACATCCCTTACCAACTTTGGCCAATGGTAAAACCTTTGTACTAACTCCTTTGTTTTTTTCACACCAAAATGACCACTTAAGCTACCATTATGTTTCTCTTGAATAAGGTTCTCTCTCATTCAACCCTTAGGAACACACAACTAGTTTCCCCTAAACAACAACCCACTTTGCAAGGTAAAATCCAAAATCTTACTGTGAAAATGATTCTAAAAATTATAACATACCTTGTAGGCTTTACCATAGTCTCGATCATCCCTATAGAGATCTATTCAACTCTCGATGCGAATACTTTTCAATTTAACTTCTTGAATGGTTAGCGTCCTCCTACTTAGTGCATCAGCAACCTTGTTCAACTATCCCTTCTTGTGCTTGATTGTTAATGTGAATTCTTGAAGGTATTCCATCCACTTTAGGTGTCTATTACTTATCTTTTCTTGTGTATTTATATAGCTAAGGGCATGGTTGTCAGTAAACACTACAAATTATTTGGGTAGCAAGTAATGTCTCCACTTCCTAAGAGACTAAAATAAGCCATACAACTCCAAGTAATAAGAAGAGTACTTCTTCTTGGCTTCATTTAACTTCTCACTAAATAATTCTACTAGTCTACTTTCCTGACTTAACACACCCCCCACTTCCATCCCACGTGCATCACACTCTAAGGTAAACAATTTATCTAAGCTAGGAAGTCTAAGGATATGTTGTGTTCCCACTTGCTCTTTCAATTTTTCAAATGTTTTTCCTTCTTCAGAGGTCCACTTAAATTTGGTCTTCATCCCACCCTTCATAGTGTCTAGCACTGGTGCACAAATACCACTTAAATTTCTAATAAATTTTCTATAAAATTGGGATAACCCATGGAAACTTCTTACCTCAGTTTTTGTGGTAGGTGGTGGCTAGTTTAGAATAGATGCAACTTTTTCAAGTGATCCATTTTCATAGATCCTTTAGATACTACAAATCCCATGTATACAAGTTCTTATTTCAAGAACTCATACTTCTCAAGGTTGATGGATAATTTCTCTTCATGCAACCTCTTTAAGACAATTCCCACATGCTTGAGATTATCCTCTCTTGTTTTTCTAAAAATAAGTATATCATCAAGATACACTACTAAAAATATTCCTATGTAGTGTTTGAGCACTTCATTCATGAGCCTCATGAATGTGCTTGCAGAATTCGTGAGCCCAAATGGAATCACAAGCCATTTACACAACCCATTTGTGGTCTTAAAAGTTTTTTTCCACTCATCCCCTTCCTTTACTCTAGTTTGGTGGTATCCACTTTTTAAGTCTAGTTTGGTGAAATACATAGCTCCTTCAAGACAGTCCATAAGATCTTCTATTCGGGGTATAGGAAATTTATACCTAATGGTGATTCTATTTTTGGCCCTTGAATCTATACAAAGCCTCCATTTTCGATCTTTTTTGGATGCCAACACTACTGGTAGAACACATGGGCTAATTATATTCTTCATTAACACTTGATCTAGGAGTTCTTGTACTTCTCTAGCCACTTCTTAGTTCTTATCTAGAGTAATTTTATAGGTTGCCTTATTGGGCAATGATGCACTAGGTACAAAGTCAATTTGATGACTTATGACTCTTCTAGGAGGTAAAGTTGTAGGAGTACCATCACTGACTATATCCTTATACTTTTCAAGTAACTCTTGAATTTATAATGGGAAAGGTTCTTGTTTAGGCTTCTCTTCTTCCTTAGTCTTGAGTATAATGACATACCCTTCACTTCCTTCATCTTTAAGGATATTAATGAACTCTTTTCTACTACTCAATAAGACACTAGAGGTCTTGGGCTGTGGCTCATCTTCTTCCAACAAGGACTAAATTTTGAAAGTCCTGCCTGTTGGTTGTATTCCAAGTTTTGGTTGGTTTTCATCAGCTTTGTAGATTTCCCTCTCCAAGTTTTCATGTTTTCAAGTCTAAACTTGTGAAAATATTCAAAAGGCTTGAAACCTAAGCTCTTTTTCAGTGTTCAAATTTGAAGAGAAACCCTAAGGCATTGTTCGCTTATGTTTCTCAATTACCTTTTTGCCTCACTTAAGTCATGAGTTGTATTCTAATCACTTAGTCGCACAAATTAAATGGCATATTCCTTTTTTCTCTCAGACTTAGCGATTAGCCTTTGTCGCGTTGTCTCATGCAACATAAGAATATTCCTTTTTCATTACCAGACTTCGCGATTTTCTTTGTATCGCATACTCGCGGAATCATTGGACAGGGCCAGCAATATGTCAAGGGGCCCATAGACAGGTCAGGAGGTCGAAAGAAGGTTTTAGCAGTCAAGGGTTTATTACCAGACATCACGATTTCTTTATGTCACACAATCGCTAAAAGAGTCTGAGGTTATGTGTGATACCAAAGCTTTAGTCGCACAGTCTCTAGAAAAGATACCAGTAAAGTTAAAACCTATGAGACAATGTGACTAACCTTTAGCGGTTTCTGATAGAGCACAGTCGGGTTGTCACCAGATAACTCAACTTTCAAATCAAGATAAGAAATGTGTCAGGAGGTAAATGGACTTTAGAGTAATCGCTTAAAGGTAAAGGTTTATTCAGCGACTACGAGACTAACTAGGAGTTTCTGTTGGTCGCAAGGTCTCAGAATATTTTAAGGGTATGAGAAGTTACCTTGTGATTAAGCGACAGCCGTCAGATAAAGTCATTGAAAGATCCTATGGTAGTCGCCAAGTCTAATAATAAAAGATCCTAAGGAGAAAAATCCTCGTGACTCAGCGGCTAAGGGTATGTCGCGAGGTCATCAGATAAATTTAATGGCAACATACCTTTGTCACGTTGTCTCAAGAAATTGTGGTATCTAGCATTTTCACTTAGTGATCAGGCGACAAAGGGCAGTCGCGCAGTCAGGCAAAAGAAAGATGACATTTGGCGACTAAGAGATAACTGTAAAAGATAACAGTGACAGTTTGTCGCATAGTCTCATAAAAGAATGTGGGTTAGTGATAACCATTTGCAACTTTAATTTCTTCATTGTCGCGTGATCGCCAAATAGTGACTATGGTTAGCAAAGGTAAGGAATTTGTGTAGTCGCCATGTCTCCAGATAAATCACAGGTTAATGACTGGGGTTAGCAACAGAGAAAATAAGTGCAGTCGCGTGGTCGCTTGATACCAAATTCTGTAAAAAGGTGACAGTATCAAATATGTCAGTATGAATCATTCATCGGCCAATCAGATTTTTAAATTTTGATTACTACGCAGAAAAGGGTAGCTAAGATGTATGATAGTGGGCCAATCCCAGGATGACATGTCAGCTCATTTGAATTTTATAAGGTTTTGCCAAGGATTCAGTTTTATAAATTTGATTTTCCTGTCACACTTAGGAAACTACAACTAGGTTTTCAATTATGTTCGCAGTATGTGGAATTAAAGACATAATTGATGTTCTGAGAATCATGAGCTATGTACTTTGAACGGTTACTATAAGGATTTGATGGCTTATTCATTTGCATTCACCTTGCTTTCAGAATTCCAAAACATGAAGAGCTAAGTTGTCTGACAGAGTGAAAATTTAGAGAATTGTAGGGTTTTCTGTTGTTTTAAGGCTCATTATTTCCAGAGAATTGTGCATAGAATAGTCTGCGAATCTTAGTGTTAGATTTGTTTCAATATCAATAGAGAAAGGGAGATTCAAGAATTGTAAACATAAGCAGAGTGGTCAGTGCAGCCTCGACCAGTGGTGAAAGTGAGAAGGTGGAAGACAAGGCCAAGGGAAAAGTTAATTATTTAGATGAATTCCTCTGTTTTCTTCCTGGTTTGACTCAGAACAAAAGGGCAAATGCAAATGTGCTCATTGATGACTATTGAGATGTTTGAGATGCTGTTACTCTAGGAACAATAGGTTTTTCTCTTTTTAATTATTTTTATAAGAACTCTAATAAGGCTATTCCAGTGTCAAACCCTTGCACCTGTGGTTTACCCAGGTTAATTGTTCTTGATGTCTTCATAGATGTAGACTTGTTACTAGACCTAGCCAATCATTATGATGTTTAGTCCAAGACAATCAAGAGGAATGATGGCACTGCCTTATTTATATTGAATAGAAATTTATTCATGCAAGTCTTCGGCTTATACAGCACCATGTCCACCAGAATTGACATGACAAAGCAGCAACAGAGATATACTTTGAAGCCTGATATTGCTAGAGGCCAGTTGCTGAAACATATGCTGAAATAAGTGAGAAAATATTTGGATTGTATGTCTAGGACCAGCCCATATTATTACAAGGATTTACACTTCTATATAAGGTATGTTTCCTATGCCCTATGTAGAGTGCTAGGGATAGATGGTGATGTAGAGAAGATTAGTGCAGGAATTTTGATGATGGTGTTGGACCTACAAGATGTCCACTCCAATACTAGTTATGATTATATTCAGCATATCATTGATGAAATGCATGAGGGTTTCATTGCAACACAGAAGAAGATGAAAAACCCAAAGGAGAAGGAGCCCAAGTTTTTATACTACTCCATTCTTATGCATCTCCTTTTGCGTTTCAATTTTGTTATCACAGATGTTAATAATTTAGCCCCTTAGAGGTTCTACCAAGTAGGACCAAATCCTATCCAATTTTGGCTGAGGGTTTGGAATTACACTTCTAGGGACTGTGATTATTGTGCTTTTCAGAATTTGATTATGTATCCAATAGTATAGAGTTTGGGGATCAGCAGAACAAGAATCCCACTAAAGATTATGCAATTGCTTAGGCCATGTGACTACACAAATAGGTGGGATAGAAAGCATAATTGGGGTGATTTCTTCTTGGAAGAGAATTACATAGTCATCAGGGTATATGGGTGTATTCACCCACCTCATCTATTACCATATTATGTACCAGCAAGAGTGGCATCGATGGAATTTATATGGCAGCTATTGTTGATAGACAATGAGCATTTTGCGCCACATAAGAAGGGGACTTTGACCCCTAGGCAATTCAGAATTTTTAACTTCACAATTGGCAAGGGTGCTATTGATGTAGTGGGTTAGTGGTTGGAAGGATACAGAATGGGGGTATCCCCTTATAGATATATTGACCCAGAAGCTTTTATGGCAGGGGTAAGAAGATTGTATACTCCTACAATTCCCAGTACTAATGTCCACTGTGAATGCATAGAGGAAGATGCAACAAGGAATATCTAAGATGAAGATGATATTCATGCAAGAAGACTAAGGATTCAAGAGCTGTTAAATCTTGAGAGGAAAATAAAGAGAAATGGGATGGATTTTGGGGGTTTTTACCCTGATCTCCCATATTTTGACAGGATTAAAGCCATGATAGATAACTATTATGTGCTCATAGAACAACTTGATACTGTTCTTGACAAAAAAGGCGCTCAAACACCTGATCATTCAGAGTCTGAATATAACAGTAGTAGTGACAATGATTATGCACATCCTACTAGGTATGCTCCACCACAACAAGATATTGCTGAAATGCCACAGTTGCAAGGAGTAGAGGGCCACATTATGGATTTGAAAATGGTCACCCAACCAGATGATATAGAAGAACCTACTGCAAAGAGGTATAAATTAGAGATAGGTCAGCCTTCAATTGAAGGGAAAAATAAGAAGAAGGATAAGGCTAAGGCCTTAGTACCTGGCAATAGGTTAAATGATCATAACCTAAGGAAATCAATTAGGGAAGGCAAGAAACAATGGCCTGATTTGGATGATAAGGTTGAGTTGCCTCTAAAGGACTGTGTTGATGAGAGATTGATTCATCAACAAGAATTTTTGAATAATGATAACTTTGTGAAAATTGAGGAGTTCAAAGACTTCCTAAGATGGTATAAGAAAGAGAAAATAAGAGCTCAACTGATAGTTGATGGTAAGGAGAACATAACTAATGAGGCATTAGTGGCTTTGCAAACTTATGATCCTAAAAATGAGGATATCGCACTGGAAGATGCCAGGAAATTAGTACTAGCAAGTGGAATACTACTGACTAAGGGCTGGGATGTAGCATCCACCTTCATAATTGATCAAATAAGGAAACAACTAGACCTCAAGATGGCTAGTTAAGTTCAGGTAGGTGATGTGATAAAAGGATTAGGATATAGCCCAAAGTCTTAGGCCTTTGCAATGTGGAGCCCGTGCCCAAAAGATCAAAAGCCCCAAGTGGTGAATATTCAGGAGAATATGGTGGGCAGCCAAATGGTGTGGACGATGCAAAATACAGGGGATTTGGAGATATCCCAAATCATGACACACTGGGCTCACTTGAATGAAGACAAAACTAAACAATTGTCTGATAAGTGTAGCACATTGGTGGAAGAAACTAGTGCATTGGCAAAAGATAGAGAATTATGCCAAATGCAACTTTACCAATGGGATCAAATGATAAAGCCATTGATGGAAGAATTGGAAGCGAAACCTGAGGTGATGTATGTACCTGTACAACCATAGCCCCTACAAATTGAAGACAAAGAAAAGTATGAAGAGGTGGTTGAGGAAAAGGCTGAGGAAGAGAAAGGAAATACAATTTCTTTAAGAGCATTGAAAGATGTGTTACAACATAGAATTGACATCTTAAAAGATAAAGCTGATATTATACTCAATACCTATAACAAATTGTCAGCCTTGCACACTGAGGTAATGGGGTATCTGGCTGTCCTCGACCCCTATTTTACTAAGTGGTCTACTAGGGTGCAATTATTTGAGAAGCTAGCATCATTGTAGGCCCTGAGATCAGATTTGCTAGAAATAGTGAATGAAATTGAAGATGAGATCAAAAGAGTTAATATTGCTCTCTCATTCTTTAAGGGCAAATTGAACCAAACTAAGGTAAAGTTAAGCCTCTTTTCTGATGATTTTAATAGATTTATACCTTCCTTAAGAGGAGATGATGATCAAGTGAAGGCCTTAGATGCCTGGAGGGGTGAGTTTGACAGCAAAATGCCTAGTAATGAGGCTTTTATTTCAGGAACAGATATTGATATAGAAGGGTTCTATAAGATATTGGACAAAGCTTTCAAGGGAGAAACTGACATCAACAAGTTCCTAGTAGATATCAAGAATATCACTGATGCTATATGGGACAAACAAAAGGTCCAACTATAGAGTACTCAAGATTTCAAGTGGCCATCATATGATGAAGTGAAAGCATGGGAATTGATGACTACACCCAAGAGAAAGAAGCCAACAGTTGAAGAAGAAATTTTGGACGATGAGTAAGGATGACTACTTGGTACCTCACCATTGAAGATAAAGATGATAGTTATTGCAAAAGGAGAATGTAGGTAAATATAAAAGCACAGTCATCCAGACTCAACATAACTACTACCATCTACCATGTATACTATCAGATTCAAGTCGCTAGATCGGGAGAAGAACAAAGAATATCTGTTTTTATCTTTTTTGACTTGGTCATTCCACCGCTTCTTCTCTCTCTTTCTTTTTGTCTCTTCTGTAGTTTTAGGGTTAGGTTTTCTGAGACCATCCAAAGCTTGTAGCATCCTTTTGAAAAGGATTCCAAGATGGTTGAAGACCTATATATAAAAGAGAGTTTTATTATGTAAAGAGGATGAAATATAATGTAAAGACTCAGTCTTTCTAAATTTGTGCCTGTGTTCTTTCAAGCTTCAAAGATTTTTTATGTATAAAGGAAGGATTACATCAATAAAATATGGTGCAATTTTACTCTTCTTTATTTTTGTCTCTTTATTTTCTGTGTATGCTTTTTATTGCTTAAGATTGTAAGGCATTCTGAAGCATTTTGGTTATAAGGTGACTATCTAATTACTTGCAAGTTTCTTTCATGTAAAGAACTAAATTCTGTGAGTAGTTTCAGGAAGCATATCAGTATTTAAGAATTTGATACAGTATTCTAGAGGTAATCAGATAATTTGTAAGGCAACTTATCCTAATTGCATGTAGGTTGTAAGGCAGCTTACAATGTTTTTTTTATGTCAAACTTCAAGCTTTTGACTCTATAACCCAAAGGATAGGCACTGATCTAGGCCTGGGTATGATAATCTGTCATCATCTAAGTTTTCAAAATATTCAAAATTATTCCAAACACACTTGTCACTAAAATATATGAGTTGAACTCATCAAGGGCTTATGTTAGTAGGACAGTGTCCACTTTGTTGATTCTTTAGAGAGTGAATCATTAGGTTATCCCTCCTAAGGACAAAAGGAAGAAGGATGCAAATCCTTGACTCATTGTTTTATGTTTTCAAAACCATAGCCTGGCTTATATTACTCTGTTTCAAACTAGTCATTGCAATCCCTAAAGTGTTCTATAAGTTGTTACAGTGAGGTTTTTGGTTCATACCCAGTGAATGAAACAATCCACCACATACATAGACTATGATATCAGTAATCTTTAAAAGGTAAAACCTGCCTGAGTCTGTGGAGCTCAAAAACGAAGAAGGATATTATCCTATCCTTAGAAATTAGCCTTTCTCTTTCCTAAAAGAGATTGCAACTGAGTATACCAGGTATAGTGTCATCATTAGGTAAGTATTGCAAGAAAAGGAGCTAACAAATTGGTGACTCTGCTGGGGAAAAGAGATTGTAAAGTCTTGTTGAAGTATTCAGAAATCCCTGGTGTTCCATAGTTTAAAAATTTTCATTGCAGTTGAGTTATCCCATCCAAGTCTCCTAAAAAATTGGTGACTCTGCTAAGGAGTTTAGAGATTTTAAAAGTTTTGTTAAGAATCTGAAGAATATCTCTTACCCAGGTAATCCGGATATCTGGCACTTAAAAGTTTAAACTTGTTTACAAGTATATTTGTGGTTATTGGTAAAGTACCCTCTTGATAAGTATTCATCCCAAGTTTTTGGGTGGCGACTCTGAAAGGAACATCTCTGTGATTAGTGCAAAATAAATAAATGTCTTACAGAATGAATACTAGGTCAAGGGTGAGAACTGATCCAGAGAGGGTATTACATGAAGGAATCCCATCATCTTCAAGGGTTGGAGTCTCTTGGAGGAAAAACAGAAATCAAGTTGATATGGATGAAACCTCTTTAAAAGCTGAAGAGGTTAATATTAGGAATGATATGAATACTATTCAGCGACCTCATGATGAAAATACTTCAGATTATGAGGAGGCTGCTGAAAGAGTATTAGATACACCCATAGTTACTTCTACTTCAAATGAGAGAGAAGAGATTACTACACCTAGTTCAGATTTATAAGATACCCCTTCTGATATGCTAGCCAATGAAGAGAAGTTTATTTTGAAGCAGCTTGCCCTAGTTCAACAAATGAAAAAGGAAAGAGAAATGAGAAAGAAAAGGAATGATCATAAGGCTCTTGATAACAATAG
>MU226082.1:2423502-2434458 GCA_018584345.1 Thuja plicata
TTATTGAATGAGTTCAATAATATCAAGAAAAATTACAATGAAGAGGTTACTAAGTTTAACACAAGGTTTCAAAGAGCTATGCATAAACTATTCCAGAAGATAAAGCTAGATGAAGAGGTATGTCTAGAAAATTATTTAAATGCCTTTGATTGCAAGATGGGATATGCTAGATTAGAGATAAGAACCCTAGAACGCTCACTGATTCTTATAAAATAGCAGTCAATATTGAAATGAATAGAAGAGTGTCTGGTAAATTAAATAGGAGGGATGATGCAAGGTTTAGCAAGAGCAATCTGAAAGAGCCAGAATATAAATAATATAGGGCTCCTCAGAATAATAGACCTTCTTACAATACTACTTATAATCCTCACAATAGAATGCAAAATCATCCATATGGAACTCAGTTCAAAGATGGAAAGCCTGTTATTGCACCTAAAAGGGAAAAAATAGACAATAAAACTGTAGATCCCTTACATAGAAATTCTGTCCATTTCTGCATTGAGGAGACATGGTGTGAGGCTTGTGATGCTCCTCATAATCCTAATTTTTGTGTTGTCTCCTTGGATTTAAGGGAAAGTGAAGAACAAGAAAAGGATGAGGGGGAACACTGTGATCATAGTATGACCAATACCTTTTCATGCCATGATGTTGATTCAAATAATGAGGAGGAGAATCATGATTCCTATATCTCACAAAAAAGGATTGAGAATCATCACCAACATATTTTGTCTGATAGTGAAACTGATGAAACTGATGACAGTATAAGATGTTATGCTCAAGATGGTCAGGATGTTCCACTCATAATGAAAGCTTAAGATGAAGAGAAGGCTAAAATTACTGTTGAGTTAGTGAATAAAGCTAGAAGCAATTACCACTTAAGGAACAGGGTGGTAGGTGGAACTGGTAGCCAACCTTTAGGTGTCTTTATAAAGGAAAACAAGGAAAACACTAGGTATGTTCAGAAAAAGGAAGGACCTAATGAAAGTGTAAATAAACACAAGGTCAAGATTGTCACAAAAGCCATAGAGCCAAATGTGGTTCATGAGTTAGTTCAAAAGGAACACAGTGGGGAAAATGATGTTATTATTGATAAATCAAAGTGTTCAGATGTGAGGTATACTCCAGTAGACATGGGTCAATGCCTGTCCCAGAGGACAGTTAAGGTTCCATTTCTAGAAATGATGAGGATCAAAGAACATAAAGAGAAAGTGATGTTGTTGTTAAATAGTGTACCCACAATAAAGGTTTAGGGTCCAGTGGTGGTTTCTGAAAAGCCAACTACCAAGGGAAATGAATTGGAGGTGTTGACATCTAAAATTACTCAAATATTCCTAAATGCAACTTCTTCTCCAAAAGTTGTTGACCCATTTTTTCTCTCATTGATAATTAATGATAAAATTCTCAAGAATTGCATGATTGATTTAGGAGCCTCAAATACAATTATGCCAGTTGAAATCATGAAGGCAATGGGGCTAAAAGTTGATACACCTCATGGAAGATGTAGAGCTATGGATTCTAGAGAGGTCCCTATAATTAAAAACTATTGAGGCTATGCCTTATCGATTAGCAGTTTGCCCTGATGTAGTGATGACAATGAACTTTCTTGTGGTTGACATACCACCTCATTATGGCATGTTGTTATCAAGAAAATGGAGTGCTTCAATGGGTGGTAGTATACAAAATGATTTATCATATGCTACTTTCAACATTGCTGGAGAGAACATCAATGTCTTGAGAGAAATCTGAACTCCCCACATAATAGAAAAATATGAGGATACTCATGTGAACTGTTACATTGACATAGACATGGAAAATTTCAGAATGCAAAGAGATGAACATAAAAATCAAGAAGCTGACCCTTTGAATAGAGAATTCATCTTGCAGGAAGATGGACTATGGAAAATGTACTTTGATGGTGCTTTCTCTACAGAGGGATCAGGGGCAGGAGTATTGTTAATATCTCCATCAGGTACAACTTTTAAATACTCATTTCTGTTAGACTTTCAATGTACAAACAATACTACAGAGTATGAGGCTTTATTCTTAGGACTTGAGATTGCTACCAAACATGGTATAAAATATTTAAAGGTTTATGGTGACTCTAAGTTGGTGGTAGCACAAGTCAGATCTAAATATGCTGTGAAGAATGATAGATTGAAAATGTACAAACATGCTATTTGGGATCAACTTGAGATGTTTGATGCCTTTAATATAAATTGGATAGAGAGGTCAAAAAATATTATGGCTGATTTTCTAGCAAATGTGGCTATGAAAAATGATGTTTTGACCTTACATGGAGTATCAATACTTGAAGTAAAAACAAGACCAATTGTTCCAGACAACATATACAACTGGCAGGTGTTCCAGGATGATCAAGATATTTTAAGGTTCATGCAATGTTTAGATCACTATGAGAACCAAAGTATTGATTGTGGTTCCTTGCTAGAACATGATGATGGAAAGGATTTTATCTTTGGAAATGAAGTTGTCTAATTAAGTTCTAATCAGATTCCTAGGGGTTTGGTTGAACTTGAGGCATTGTTTATAACTCAGCAAAATGATACATCCAAGTTAACCAATGCCAATGTTGAGGATCTAGAAGAAATAAAATTAGGATCTGAAAATAATCCTCAAACAGTTTATATTGGAAAAGGTTTGGATTCTCATGTAAGAATAAATCTGATTAAGCTATTAAGAAAATACAAACATGTCTTTGATTGGTCATATGATGATTTGAAAGCATATAAGGAAGACCTTTTTCAGCACGAAATTCCTTTGAAGTCTGATGTCAAGCCATTCAGGCAGAAACAAAGACCTATTAATCCCTTGTTGGCTCCCAAGATGCAACAAGAGTTGATGAAACTCAAAGATGCTGGGATAATCTAGCCTATTAGACATTCAACATGGGTATCAAATATAGTGCCAGTTAGGAAGAGAAATGGTGACATCAGACTATGTGTTGATTTCAGAAACCTCAATATTGCTTCATTGAAAGATAACTATTCACTTCCAAATATGGAAGCAATGTTGCATAAGGTTACTAGTTGTGAATTGTTGTCCATGATGGATGGTTTTTAAGGTTACAACCAAGTTTTAGTTAAAGAAACAGAGTAGTATAAAACTGCATTTACTACTCCTTGGGGAACATATGTGTATATCAGAATGCCTTTTGAATTAATAAATGTAGGAGCAACTTTTCAAAGGGCCATGGATGTTTCTTTCAAGGATTTTATAGATCTATTCATGGTCATTTATCAGGATGACTTGACTGCATATTCCAAAAAAGATTTTAATCATTGTGACCACCTGGGTAAAAAATTTAACAAAGCTTTGGAATATGGTGTTTCATTGAACCCTAAGAAGTGTCATTTTGCAGTCAAAGAGGGGAAGTTGCTGGGACATATAGTGTCCAAAGAAGGGGTAAGGATAGATCCTCAGAGAGTGGAAGCAATTCAAAGAGTAATTGCTCCAAAAAATTTAAAAAGTATTCAGTCCTTTTTAGGGAAGATAAATTTTGTCAGAAGGTTTATAGTCAATTTTGCAGAAATTGTTAAGCCCATTGTGAAATTGCTGAAGAAAGATGTTAAGTTTGTTTGGAATGAGGAAGCTCAGCAAGCATTTGAAAGAATTAAAGAGGCAGTACAAGAGGCTCTAGTTTTGAAATCTCCAGATTACACTAAGCCTTTCTTTTTGTTTTCATTTGCCTCATTTCATACTATTGCTACCATATTGCTTCAAAAGGATGAACAGGGATTTGAACATCCTATAGATTTTTACAGTAGATCCTTGCAGGCTGCCGAACTTAACTATGAAATAATGAAAAAGTAGGCTTATGCATTGGTTAAGGCTATAAAATCTTTTAGGCCTTACTTGGTTTGTGCTAAGGTGCAGGCCTATGTTCCTCATTCAGCAGTAAAAGATATCCTTACGGAGTCAGAGGTTACTGGTAAGAGATGTAAATGGATTACAAGAATCCAAGAGTTCAATCTTGAGATCAGTATCACCAAACTAATAAGAGGACAGGGTCTGGAAAAACTTATGATAGAAGAAAATCTAGATTTAGTGCAGCTAAACCAGACAGAAATACATGATCAAGCTATTACTAGTATAGAAAGGCAACCATATTATGCTGATATTGTTTTCTTTCTCAAAAGTGCTAGGTTCCCTGATCATTTATCTGAAAATCAAAAGAGAAGTCTGAAGTTACAAACTCAAAGGTATATTCTAATCCAAGGAGATTTGTTTTGGAAGGATAAGAATGGTATACTGTTGTTGTGCCTTGAAAAATTCTAGGCTGAGAGGGTTTTGGCTGAGATGCATAAAGGGGAATGTGGAGATCACTTTTCTGCTAAGACCACCACCCATAAGATTTTGAGGTCAGGATATTATTGGCCTACCTTATTCAAGGACACATATATTCATGTCACGAAATGTCAACCATATCAGAGGTTTTCCAAAAAATTAAAATTTGTAGGTGCTCTGTTGCTGAATCCAGTAAGTACTGAGGCTCCTTTTGCTATGTGGGGGATTGATTTTATTGGTGAATTTCAAGAGAAATCTAGTGCAGGACATAGCTGGATATTGGTGGCCACTGATTACTTTACTAAATGGATTGAGGCTATCCCTACCAAGAGAGCGACAAGAAAGGTGGTTACTGAGTTTCTCATGGATAATATTTTAACCAGGTTTGGTGTGCCTAGTAAATTAGTGATGGATAATGCTATGAGTTTTAGATCAGAAGAAATGACAAGCTTCTATGAAAGGTATGGGATTAAAATATCATACTCATCCCCATATCACCCACAAGCTAATGGACAAGTTGAGTCTAGCAAAAAAAGCATATTGAAGATACTAAAGAGGACTTTGGAACAAAATAAGAAAACATGGCATACAAAGTTGAGGTTAGCCCTTTGGGCTGATAGGATCACAATCAAGAAGGCAACTGGTAAATCCCCTTTCGAATTGATATATGGTTTACAAGCAAGGTTGTCGATGAATAAATTATTACCTATTTACCAGTTTATACAAGAAGAACATTTAAATATCTCTGATCCAATGCAAGACAGAATGATACAGTTGATAGAATTAGATGAAACTGGGAGAAATAGTCAGAGGGAGAACATAGGGTTACAACAGAAAATGAAGTATTTGTTTGACAAGAGGGCTACTAACAGAAAGTTTCAGGATGGTGACTTAGTTCTCCAATGGAATGCAAGGGCAGAAGGCAAAGGTAAGCATAAAAAATTTGAGTCTTTATGGTGAGGGCCTTATATAATCTCAGAACATTTTGGTAAAGACTCATATTTGTTGAAAGATATGGAGGGAGAAGGTTTTGAGTTGCCTGTGCATGGGAAATTTTTGAAACCTTTCTTCAGATGAAAATCATTGTAGTGCACAAGTAAATATGTATCATATGTTTAGTCTTTTCCCTGTTTGTAATTTCTGTAAATATTTCCCTCCTGTCTTTGGTGTTCGGTTCCATTTTTGTGGTGGTCTACAACCATAAATTCTGTGGTTCTTTGTCATAAACCATGTTTAGCCAATCCTCATCAGAGCCACTGTTGGTTGTATTCCAGGTTTTGGTTGCTTTCCCTCAGCTTTGTGGATTTCCCTCTCCAATTTTTCATGTTTTCAAGTCTAAACCTGTGAAAATATTCAAAAGGCTTGAAACCTAAGCTCTTTTTCAGTGTTCAAATTTGAAGAGAAACCCTAAGGCATTGTTCGCTTATGTTTCTCAGTTACCTTTTTGCCTCACTTAAGTCATGAGTTTTATTCTAATTGCTTAGTCACACAAATTAAATGACATATTCCTTTTTTCTCTCAGACTTAGCGATTAGCCTTTGTCGCGTTGTCTCATACAACATAAGAATATTCCTTTTTCATTACCAGACTTCATGATTTTCTTTGTATCACATAGTCATAGAATCATTAAACAGGGCCAACACTATGTGAAGGGGCCCATAGACAGGTCTGGAGGTTGCAAGAAGTTTTTAGCAGTCAAGGTTTTATTACCAGACTTCATGATTTCTTTATGTCGCACAATCACTAAAAGAGTCTGAGGTTATGTGTGATACCAAAGCTTTAGTCGTGCATTCTTTAGAAAAGATACCAGTAAAGTTAAAACCTATGAGACTATGTGACTAACCTTTAGCAGTTTAAGATAGAGCACAGTCGGGTTGTCACCAGATAACTCAACTTTTAAATCAAGATAAGACATGTGTCAGGAGGTAAATGGAATTCAGAGTAATTTCTTAAAGGTAAAGGTTTATTCAGTGACTATGAGACTAACTAGGAGTTTCTGTTGGTCGCAAGGTCTCAGAATATTTTAAGGGTATGAGAAGTTACTTGGCGATTAAGTGACAACCGTTAGATAAATTCATTGAAAGATCCTACGGTAGTCGCCAAGTCTGAGAATAAAAGAGCCTAAGGAGAAAAGTCCTCGTGACTCAACAGCTAAGGGTATGTCGCGAGGTGGTCAGATAAATTTAATTGCAACATACCTTTGTTGCGTTGTCTCCATAAATTGTGGTATCTTGCATTTTCACTTAGCGATCGGGCGACTAAGGGTAGTCACGCAGTCTGGCAAAAGAAAGATGAAATTTGACAACTAAGAGATAACCATAAAAAATAATAGTGATAGTTTGTCGCATAGTCTCATAAAAGACCATGGGTTAGTGATAACCATTCATGACTTTGATTTCCTCATTATCACGTTATTGCCAAATGGTGACTATGGTTAGCAAAGGTAAGGAAGTTGTGTAGTCACCATGTCTCTAGATAAATCATAGGTTAATGATTGGGGTCAGCGATAGAGAAAATAAGTGTAGTCGTGTGGTCGCTTGATACCAAATTCTATAAAAAGGTGGCAGTCTCAAATATGTCAGTATGAATCATTCATCGGCCAATCAGATTTTTAAATTTTGATTATTGCATAGAAAAGGATAGCTGAGATGTATGATAGTGGGCCAATCCTAGGATGAAATGTAAGCTCATTTGAATTTTATAAAGTTTTTCCAAGGATTCAATTTTATAAATTTGATTTTCCTGTCACAATCAAGAAACTATGGCTAGGTTTTCAATTATGTTCGCAGTATGTGGAATTAAAGACATAATTGATGTTCTGAGAATCATGAGCTATGTACTTCGAATGATTACTATAAGGAGTTGATGGCTTATACATTTGCATTCACCTTGCTTTCAGAATTCCAAAACTTGAAGAGCTAAGTTGTCTGACAGAGTGAAAAATCAGAGAATTGCAGGGTTTTCTGTTGTTTTAAGGCTCTTTCTTTCCAGAGAATTGTGCACAGGATAGTCTGTGAATCTCAGTGTTAGATTTGTTTTAATATCAGTAGAGAAAAGGAGATTCAAGCACTATAAACATGAGTAGAGCGGTCAGTGTAGCCTCGACTAGTGGTGAATCTGAGAAGGTGGAAGACGAGGCCAAGGGAAAAGTTAATTATTTAGATGAATTCCTCTGTTTGCTTCCTGGTTCGACTCAGAACAAAAGGGCAAATGAAAATGTGCTCATTGATGACTATCGAGATGTTCGAGATGCTGTTACTCTAGGAACAATAGGTTTTTCTCTTTTTAATTATTTTTATAAGAACTCTGATAAGGCTATTCCAGTGTAAAACCCTTGGACTTGTGGTTTAGCCAAGTTAATTGTTCCTAATTTCTTTGTAGATGTAGACTTGTTCCTAGACCTGGCCAATCATTATGATGTTTTGTCCAAGACAATCAAGAGGAATGATGGCACTACCTTATTGATATTGAATAGAAATTTGTTCATGCAAGTGTTTAGCTTATACAGTGCCATGTCCACCAGAATTGACATGACAAAGCAGCAACAGAGATATACTTTGAAGCCTAGTATTGCTAGAGGCCAGTTGCTGAAACATATGCTAAAAGTGAGAAAATATTTGGATCCTATGTCTGGGACCAACCCATATTATTACAAGGATTTACACTTCTATATCAAGTATGTTGCCTATGCCCTGTGTAGAGTGCTAGGGATAGATGGTGATGCAGAGAAGATTAGTGTAGGAATTTCGATGATGGTGTTGGACCTACAAGAGGTCCACTCCAATACTGGTTATGATTATATTCAACATATCATTGCTGAAATGCATGAGGGTTTCATTGCAACACAGAAGAAAATGAAAAACCCAAAGGAGAAGGAGCCCAAGTTTTTACACTACTCCATTCTTATGCATCTCCTTTTGCATTTCAATTTGGTTATCATGTATGTTAATAATTTAGCCCCTCAGAGGTTCTACCAAGCAAGAACAAATCCTATCTAATTTTGGGTGAGGGTTTGGAATTACACTTCTAGGGACTGTGATTATTGTCCTTTTCAGAATTGGATTGTGTATCCAATAGTACAGAGTTTGGGGATCAGCAGAACAAGAATCCCACTAAAGATTATGCAATTGCTTAGCCCATGTGACTACACAGATAGGTGGGATGGAAAGCATAATTGGGGTGATTTCTTCTTTGAAGAGAATTACATAGTCATCAGGGTATATGGGTGTATTCACCCACCTCATCTATTACCATATCATGTACCAGCAAGAGTGGTAGCAATGGAATTTATATGGAAGCTATTGTTGACAGACAATGAGAATTTTGCGCCACATAAGAAGGGGACTTTGACCCCTAGGCAATTCAGAATTTTTAACTTCATAATTGGCAAGGGCGCTATTGATGCAGTGGGTCAGTGGTTGAAAGGATACAGAATGGGGGTAGCCCCTTATAGATATATTGACCCAGAAGGTTTTATGGTAGGTGTAAGAAGATTATATACTCCTACAATCTCCAATACTAATGTCTATTGTGAATGCATAAAGGTAGATGCAACAAGGAATATCTTAGATGAAGATGATATTCATGCAAGAAGATTGAGGATTCAAGAGCTATTAAATCTTGAGAGGCAAATAAAGAGAAATGGGATGGCTTTTGGGGGTTTTTACCCTGATCTCTCATATTTTGATAGGATTAAAGCCATGATAGATAACTATTATGTGCTCATAGAACAACTTGATACTGTTCTTGACAAAAAAGGTGCTCAGACACCTGATCATTCAGAGTCTGAATATAACAGTAGTAGTGACAGTGATTATGCACGTCCTACTAGGTATGCTCCACCATAGCAAGATATTGTTGAAATGCCACAGTTGCAAGGAGCAGAGGGCCACATTGTGGATTTGACAATGGTCACCCAACCAGATGATATAAAAGAACCTACTTCAAAGAGGCAAAAATTAGAGATAGTTCAGCCTTCAACTGAAGGGAAAAATAGGAAGAAGGATAAGGCTAAGGCGTTAGTACCTAGAAATAGGTTATATGATCAAAACCTAAGGAAAGCAATTAGGGAAGGCAAGAAACAGTGGCCGGATTTGGATGATGAGGTTGAGTTGCCTCTAAAGGCCTTTGTTGATGAGAGATTGATTCATCAACAAGAATTTTTGAATGATGATAACTTTGTAAAAACTAAGGAGTTCAAAGACTTCCTGAGATGGTATAAGAAAGAGAAAATAATAGCTCAACTGACAGTTGATGGTAAGGAGACCATAACTAATGAGGCATTGGTGGCTTTGAAAACCTTGAAAATGAGGATATCTCACTGGAAGATGCCAGGAAATTAGTACTAGGAAGTGGAATACTATTGGCTGAGGGTTGGGATTTAGCATCTTCCTTCATAATTGATCAAATAAGGAAACAACCAGACCTTAATATGGCTAGTGAAGTTCAGATAGGTGATGTGATAAAAGGATTTGGGTATAGTCCAAAGTATTAGGCCTTTCCAATGTGGAGCTCGTGCCCAAAAGATCAAAAGCCCCAAGTGGTGAATATTCAGGAGAATATGGTGGGCAGTCAAATGGTGTGGACGATGCAAAATACAGGGGATTTGGAGATATCTCAAATCATGACACACTGGGCTCACTTGAATGAAGACAAAACTAAACAATTGTCTAATAAGTGTAGCACATTGGTGGAAGAGGCCAATGCATTGGAAAAAGATAGAGAATTATGCTAAATGCAAATTTACCAACAGGATCAAATGATAAAGAAATTGATGGAAGAATTGGAAGCGAAACCTGAGGTGATGTTTGTACCTATACAATCACAGCCCCTACAAATTGAATACAAAGCAAAGTCTAAAGAGGTGGTTGTGGAAAAGGCTGAGGAAGAGAAAGGAAATACAATTGCTTTAAGAGCATTGAAATATGTGTTACAACATAGAATTAACATCTTAAAAGATAAAGTTGATGTTGTACTCAATACCTATAACAAATTGCCAGCTTTGCACGCTGAGGTAATGGGGTATCCGGCTATCCTCAACCCCTATTTTACTAAGTGGTCTACTAGGGTGCAATTATTTGAGAAGCTAGCATCATTGTAGGCCCTGAGATTAGATTTGCCAAAAATAGTGACTGAAGTTGAAGATGAGATCAAAAGAGTTAATATTGCTCTCTCATTCTTTAAGGGCAAATTAAACCAAATTGAGGTAAAGTTAAGCCTCTTTTCTGATGATTTTAATAGATTTATACCTTCCTTAAGAGGAGATTATGATCAAGTGAAGGCCTTAGATGCCTAGAGGGGTGAGTTTGACAGCAAAATGCCTAGTAATGAGGCATTTATTTCAGGAACATATATTGATATAGAAGGGTTCAATAAGATATTGAATGAAGCTTTCAAGGCAGAAACTGACATCAACAAGTTTCTAGTAGATATTAAGAATATCACTGATGCTAGATGGGACAAGAAAAAGGTCCAAATACAGAGTACTTAGGACTTCAAGTGGCCATCAGATGATGAAGTGAAAGCTATTAGAGTAGTTGAGTATTGCTAATAATTAAATCAGTTAATTATTAGTTTATCTACTCTTTGCTTAAGTTAGACTTAGGAAAGTTTCCATTTCCTAGTAGTTTCCCTTTTAGGGTTTCGGTATCCTTT
>MU226082.1:2435759-2459330 GCA_018584345.1 Thuja plicata
CTCTAGGTTTTCACTCCTCTGAGTTTTGCAGTTTATGCACTCTGGTGGTGTGCTTGGTTCTACAGGTCCGGGGATCTCTTCTTCTGAGTTCATAGCTCACTCTTCTTTCTGACTTCTGAGCTTGCATACTCTTTTCTGGTGCATTTGTATTCTGTAAACGCACTGAGATAAAGTGCCTTCTTCTACTTTTCTGGGATCTTGTACACCTGGTTCAGTTTTAGCACTCGCACTCTGTTATAAAGTGCCATGGGGGATTATGATGCATTTGCCGCTTTAGCTGCATCCACTTTTGTCAAGTGAGCGTACCTTCCATGACATTAGCCCATGTAGTGTGTTGATGACACTGCCCTTTATCCTGTGTGTGTACTTCTATTGCACTGTTGGTGTTCCTGGTTCTTCTTCTGCAGTTGTTTCTGGCATCGCATTTCAGTGTTCCTGTCACCTCTCCCGGTTCAGCATTATGGGGGGGTTCACCTGTTGGTTCTATTGCTTCCTGGTTCAATTGATCAGCTCTTCAGACATTTGTCTTCTCTACCTGATCATGCACTTCAGTGGGGGTTCCAGCAGTATCTTTTGACAGAGTTTTCAGACATGCTACGGAGATGCTTCTTGCTCTTTTCTTGTTCCTTTCTCTGGGACACCTTTTCCTAGATTGGAGGCTTTGTTTCCTTCATCTAGTTTTCTTTCTTGTTTTGGGTACCTGATTAGGCCTAGTTGCCGGGACCCTTCTTTCCTGCTTTCTGCAGTAGTTTAGCTTTTTTACCTCTCCCTAAGTTACACTTAAGGGGGGGTGTTAGAGTAGTTGAGTATTGCTAATAATTAAATCAGTTAATTATTATTTTATCTACTCTTTGCTTAAGTTAGACATAGGAAAATTTCCATTTCCTAGTAGTTTCCCTTTTAGGGTTTCGATATCCTTTATAAGGATTGACCGCTTTGTATTTCATAAGGAGATTTTAATTTCATTATTGTTGAATATAGAAGATTATTTATGTCAACATGCTTTTTTCAGTCTCTGGCCTATCGGCCGCCATAGCTTTCTCTCTTCTGTCTTCATTCTTGTAGCAGTCTTTGCATGCAGGTGTTCCTGGGAAGATTTACAGTTCAACAAATCTAACAAAAGCATGGGAATTGATGACTACACCAAAGAGAAAGAAGCCAGCAGTTGAAGAAGAAATTTTGGACGATGAGTAAGGATGACTACTTGGTACCTCACCATTGAAGATAAAGAGGATAGTTATTGCAAAAGGAGAATGTAGGTAAATCTAAAAGCACGGTCATCTAGATTCTACATAACTACTACCATCTACCATGTATACTATTAGATTCAAGTTGCTAGATCAGGAGAAGAACAAAGAATATCTATTTTTATCATTTTGACTTGGTCATTCCACCGCTTCTTCTCTCTCTTTCTTTTTGTCTCTTCTGTAGTTTTACGGTTAGGTTTTCTAAGACCATCCAAAGCTTGTAGCATCATTTTGAAAAGGATTCCAAGATGGTTGAAGACCTATATATAGAAGAGAGTTCTATTATGTAAAGAGGATGAAATATAATGTAAAGAATTGGTCTTTCTAAATCTGTGCTTGTGTTCTTTCAAGCTTCAAAGCTTTTTTATGTATAAAGGAAGGATTACATCAATAAAATATAGTGTAATTTTACTCTTCTTTATTGTTGTCTCTTTATTTCCTGTGTATGCTTTTTAATTCTTAAGATTGTAAGGCATTCTGAAGTTTTTTGGTTACAAGGTGACTATCTAATTACTTGCAAGTTTCTTTCATGTAAAGAACTAAGTTTTGTGAGTAGTTTCAGGAAGCATATCAATATTTAAGGATTTGATACAGTATTCTAGAGGTAATCAGATAATTTCTAAGGCAACTTATCCTAATTGCATGTAGGTTTTAAGGCAGCTTACAATGTTTTGTTTATGTGAAACTTCAATCTTTTGACTCTATAACCCAAAGGATAGGCACTGATCTAGGCCTGGGTCTGATAATCTATCATCATCTAAGTTTTTAAAACATTCAAAATTATTCCAAACACACTTGTCACTAAAATATATGAGCTGAACTCATCAAGGACTTATGTTAGCAGGACAGTGTCCACTTTGTTGATTCTTTAGAGAGTGAATCATTAGGTTATCCCTCCTAAGGACAAAATTAAGAAGGATGCAAATCCTTGACTCATTGGTTTATGTTTTCAAAACCATATCCTGGCTTATAGTACTCTGTTTCAAACTAGTCATTGCAATCCCTAAAGTGTTCTATAAGTTGTTATAGTGAGGTTTTTGGTTCATACCAAGTGAATGAAACAATCCACCAAATACATAGACTGTGATATCAGTAATTTTTAAAAGGTAAAACCTTCCTGAGTCTGTGGAGCTCAAAAATGAAGGAGGATATTATCTAATCCTTAGAAATAATCCTTTCTCTTTCCTAAAAGAGGTTGCAACTGAGTATAGCAGGTATACTGTCATCATTAGGTAAGTATTGCAGAAAAGGAGCTAACACTGCCATCTTTCTTAAAAGATATAATATTATCCTTCCCATCATATACTTCACCCCTATCATATTTCCAAGGCCTTCCTAATATCATATGGCATGCATCAATAGGAAATACATCACAAAGCAACTTATCTTTATAGCCTGCAATAGAAAACTCCACCCACGTCTGCTCATTCACCAACACACTGTGCCCTTTGTTCAACCATGTCACTTTGTATGGTTTGACATGAGGTATCTTATCCAATTTGATTTGTTTTTTAGCTTCCTCTGATATGATATTTTTTGTGGAGCCTGAATCCACAATAGCTTTGCAAACTTTTCCAAGAATTTGACATCTAACTCTAAACAAAGCTCTCCTATGCTTGGGTTCATCCTTGAATGCCTGTCAAATTAGAACTCTTTTGAACATCATATTTTCTCCCATCTCTAACTAAATGTGATCAACCTCAGGTCTCTTGAAACTCATTGTGTCTTCATGAGAATATGCAATCATTTTACCATTTCTTGGTGAAGTAGGTTTATCAAGGCATCTATAGGCAGGGTGACCCAATTGACCACAAGTATAACATTTCATACTTGCAAAGTATGAGTTTATTTTTCCTAAGTTTATATTTCCTAAACTTATCCTTCTACTAGAGCTTCCTTGAGTACCTCTACCTCTAGTAAAAGCCCCTCTTGGAGTAGTTTCACTACCTTGCTCAATCAACTTGGACTCTCCCTGGTTTCTTTGTTCATTTACCTCTTCCTTGATAACCACCTCTATGAACCCCTTGGTCTTTTCCTCTTCCTCTACCTCAGACATTAGAGTCCCCTTTCTTCTTGTTCTTTTCTTCCACCTTAAGAGCTAATTGGTGGCACTTCTGAATAGTTTTGGGAGACTATAAGCTTATATCTTCTTGAATGTTCCATTTTAGAATACCCAAGTATCTTGCTACCTTAATATGTTCCTCTTCTTGAATCTTTGATCTAAGACATATTTCTGAAACTCCTCTGTATAAGAGGCCACATCCAATTCTTTTTGCCTCAAACCTTGTCTCTTTCTATGCAATTGTATTTCATAATCTTCTGGAAAGTAGTTTTCTTTCAATTTAGTCAACATAGCATTCCAGTTAGCTATAGGCTTTTTACCCATTCTAACTCTTTTATCTTGCAGGAACTTCCACCATGTCAATGTTGATCCTCTTAGCCTTGAATTTTCCACCTTTATCTTTTGTGCCTCTGTAAGACCTTCACACTCAAAGTGGTTTTACATCCCCTTAATCCATTCCATCATTGTCTCAATATCCATTTTCTCAATAAATAGTGGTATGCCTTCTAGTGTTTTTCCACCTAGTGCCTTGATGGATTTCAAGAATGGTTATTCAATCAATGGAGGGTCTGGTTCAGGGATGATATCTTCCTCATCAATATTCTTCTTACCTTTGTCACTAGTTTCACATTCTTTGTCTTTATCCTTGGCTCCCTCAACAACTTGTTGTAGTTTTAGTCTCATTTCCTCTAGGGATTCTTCAAGGAGTCTATTTTTCTCCTTTTCTCTCACCCATCTCTTTGGAGAACTCTACATTAGTCACCATGTTAATCTCCCCTACTTATTCACCAACATATAGAGACATACAATGAATCCCAAGTCTTTAACTTGCTCTGATACCAATCTGATGTAAAGAAAAATCTTTCTCTCCAACTCTACCTTCTCCTAGGGTCTTCACTAGGCCACTTCTCTTTCCTATTAGGGTCCTTAACCAACCCTAAATCACAAGGATCACATTATCAATCCTCCATCTCTTCAATTTATCTACACCAATAATTAAATCAACTCAATCACTAACACACTCCATCGATGTCTTCTTGCAGCCTCCACACCAAATGATCAAACATGACCAGAACTAGTCACCAATGGAGAGGAATGTTTATTTCTAGGGCATTGGATCCATCACAATTCTTATCAACATAAAAATGGAATGAAATCCTTATCTATTTCAATAATTTTCTTCAACTTGAACAAAAGAGGGCTACAAGGAATTAGGCCATAAAACATAGCTTTTGGCAGATAACTCCAAAATTTTCTCAACAAGGTGGAAAAAAAATTTCATTTCCTATTACCCTTTTTCAAAACCTTTTAGATTTATTTGAAAATATTAAGGAAGCCCTACAATTCTATGGGCCTTATCTAGTCTCACTTCCCCAACCCATCCGTACAGTGGGTTTCTATATTTAGGCCTAAAACTAAGGGTTTCCCAAAATACTAACATCCACAATGGTTTGTTCTTTCAACCCATATAAATCCTCAAAAAAACTACCCCTTAAACAAGGGGCTTCCTCAAACACATATCCTCCTCTCCATATTCTCAAATTGAAGCAACCAATTCCTTCAATCCCCCTAAATGCTTCTGCAATTCGCTGTGATCCCCAACCATGCTCCAATAGCTCGCCTAGGGCATCACTACAA
Source organism: Thuja plicata (assembly GCA_018584345.1). Taxonomy (NCBI): domain Eukaryota; kingdom Viridiplantae; phylum Streptophyta; class Pinopsida; order Cupressales; family Cupressaceae; genus Thuja; species Thuja plicata. The sequence continues at coordinate 2,440,707 of MU226082.1, forward strand.
AAATAACAAGATTGATTTCCAAGGCACAAGATTATACATAATTAATGTACAATGAGTCATCTCATATATCCCAAGGAACACATACAGATTCCATGGTGGGAAAACGAGTTATGACTCCATAACCAAAAATTATCTGGATCAAGCCAGCTACAGTGTTAAAATCAAAACAATTTAATAAATATAAATAAATAGAACCAAAAAACTATATCACACACAAAACCATGTATTTACATATACTACCTCATGCATGATTTATAGTGAAAATATCAATCCATTAAATGATCAAATGAATGAAAAATGTACTAACTATGGTAAAATTCCTCAGAAAATTTGCTTGTTCATTAACCAATCTAACTTCAAAATTTGTCCAACCCTTCACATAGGTCAAGGAAGGCCTTAAATATTTTATCCTCATACACACCAAGTTTTTCATATATTTACATAACCATATGCTCGAAAATGCACTTGAAGCAAGAAATATTGTCAATGACACCATTTTCAATTTTGCAAAGTTGTCAACAACTTTTACAAGTTTGGAAATCTTGCATCGAAACTTGGTCAACTCACCATGAAAATCCCCCAAAAGCATACTTATGCTTAATATATCATTAAATATGTATCCTACCTCTCTCTTCATCAATTTAGTCCTCTAAATTCACAAATGCTATGTTTCAACAACATTTCCACAACATTTTTAACATTTGCCAACTTTTGTAAATTGTGACACAACTATAACTTAAGGAATCCAAAAAATATTAGCGAGGCCTCCTAACCAAAAATAACACACTCTAGGACCATATACTCCTCTTATTTCACTAGTTTCTTTGCTAAGACCACTACATGCAAAAACTTGACTAGGAACCTCAGGTTACAATATAGCCTTACCTAGGTGCTCCTGCACCAATAGATATGCCATTTCTATCCCTTTATCATTCTCTCCATTTAATGGATAGATATGTAATTTATCATTCTCTCCCTTTGACAACATTCCAAAAATAAAATTATACAACTCTTCAGTAGCTAGAAAACATGTATTGTTTTCAGTGCAGTAAAATAAGTACCTTGCAGTTTACTGATATGTCAGTGTCAGTCATGTTTAGCTTTGCATCAACATGATTGATATTATGATTACATGAAAGTTGATACAACCTCCTATCCATCTTAGTGACAGATAGAAAAGGGATGAACCCCTATTCTACTCCTCAAGTACTCAAATGTATCCTTCAGTAAGGGTTTAGTGAATATATCTGCAAGTTGTTATTTTGATTGTACATATTCTAGTATAACTTGTTTCTCTTGTACTTGTTCCCTCTAGTAGTGATATTTGATAGATATATGCTTTGTTTTTTCATGCATAATAGGGTTCTTTTAAATATTTATTGAACTACTATTATCACAATAAATTATCACTCGGTCAGTGATATTTTCATTCATACCATTCAAAAGTTGTTTTATCCATGCAATGTTCGAATAGTTTGTAGCAGCAACAACATATTATGCTTCTACAATTGACTGAGATATGCATCCTTTCTTTTTACTTATCCAAGTAAATAATATTTCTCCTATAAAGAATGCTCCAATAGTAGTGCTCTTGCTATCATCAATGTTCCTAGCTCAATCAACATCTATGTAAACTTTTCGTTCAAACTTGCCATCTCTCTTGTACCACAATCCATAGTCTTCAATGTTCTTCAAGTATCTAAAAATTGTCTCAGGTGTCTTACCTTATTTTTTCAATTTGCATCTTGTCACCATAGGTGTTCCTACTGGTTTTGATTCTTCCATTCTAAATGTCTTCAATACTTCCTTGATGTATTTTGACTGAGTAATGTAGATGCCTTCGACCTATTGTAAAATTTGCAAGAAAAGGAAAAATTTCATCTCTCCAAACATTGACATTTCAAATTCTTGCATCATTTCATCAGCAAATAATTTTCATAAGTTATCATTTCCTCCGAATATAATATCATCAACAAAAATTTCAGCAATAAGATTTTTATCATCATTTACTCCTTTTAAATACAAATTGTTGTTGTTAATTATTCTAAAAAATCCAATGCTAATAAGATAGTAATGTACTTTTTCATACCATTCTCTCGGAGCTTGTTTCAAACCATACAAGACTTTGTGTAACTTACATACCATACTTGTCTAATTAGGTTCAACAAAACCTTCAAGTTTTTCAATGTATACCTCTTCCTCCAGTATTCCATTCAAAAATACAAATTTAACATCCATCTTATATACTTTGAATCCTTTGTATGCAATAAATGCAAGTAATATTCAAACTTATTCAAGTCTAGCAATGGGTGCAAAAGTTTTTGGATAGTCAATACCTTCTTCTTGTGCATACCCTTTGCATACTAATCTTCCTTTGTTTCCATTTACATCTCCATTCTCATCCAATTTGTTTCTGAATATCCATTTGGTTCTAATGACATTCTTAAAACTCAGTCTCGGTACTATTGTCCATGTTTTTTTTTCAGTATCTTCTCAATTTCTTCATTCATTGTAATAATATATCCTTCATTTCCAAGTGCATCTCTAACATTTTTAGGTTCAAATTCACAAATCAAACATGTGTTGTGTTTCAACTTACTTTGTGTCATCATGCCAACTCTCTTATCTACAATAAAATGATTCTGTGGATGATGTCTTCTTACATATTTTGCAAGTATAGGTTCAATTCTTTGTTCTTTATTATGTTCTCCAGTAGGTTCATTATGTTGTAGATCATAATATTCAGTTGCAATAGTTTCCTAATTATTGGCTAGTACCTCCTATTGCTCGGTAACATTACCATGTTGCACAATAATGTTAGGTATCTGCATGGGAAAAGGTTATGTTTCTTCAATGTAGACAAATCTACTATAATCTTTAGGTTCTTTTGTGCTTTCCTCATCATTATTCTCATAAAATTCATCAACTCTTACATTTACACTTTCAATGATCTTATTAGAAGTCTTGTTCAAACATTTATAAGATTTACTCTTAGTATAATATCCAATAAATAATGATTCATCACTTTTTGAATCAAATTTACCATTTTCATCATCTTTCAGAATATAACAATGACTTCCAAATATTCTAAAATAACTCACATTAAGTGTATAACCATACCATAGCTCATCAGATGTCGTATGTGTGTCTTTCTTCTATTGTAATCAGTTCAGTATGTATACAACAGTACTTACAACTTCTCCCTAGTAAGTTTGTGCAACATTATTTTCAATCATGAGTTTTCTAGCACAATCCACAATTTATCTATTTCTCCTTTTAGCAATTCCATTTTGTTACAGTTTCCTCGGTGCAGAGATTTGTCTCTTAATTCCATAATCATTAAAAAAGTTAGTGAAATCATCATAAATAAATTTACCTCCTCTATCAGATCTCAAACATTTCATTTCTCTACCACTTTCCTTTTCCACTTTAGATTTGTACCATTTGAACATCTTAAATGCTTCATATTTTTATTTTAAGAACATGACAGTCATCATTCTAGAGTACTCATCAACATAAAACATAAATTATATGTCCCCATAATAAATTTGTGTTCTCATTGGTCCACATAGGTCTGTATTAACTATCTCTAGAATATCATTAGATGAAAAATTCTTTCTCTTAAAACTAGATTTTGACATTTTTCCCATTTGACAATTCTTGCACATTACATGGTCAGGTTTGGATAAGTTGGGTAAGCCTCTAACTTTTCTTTTCTTACTAATCTTAACGATGTTTTTAAAATTTACATGACAAAGCCTCTTATTCCATAGTCATACATATTCATTCTTATCCATCAAACAATTAGTTTTAGCAGTGTCAAGATAGAATAGATTACCTATTGATTGTTCACCAGTGACGATCAACTTTCTTTATCCATCATAGATTGTAGATTTTCTATTCTCAAATGCAACTTGGTGACCTATGTTATTCAACTGTGAAAAACTCAATAGATCATAGTTAAGTCTTTTCACCCAATATGCATTCTCACACTTGATTTGATTGTTCAAAAATATACTGCCTTTTCCTTTTACTTGACAAGCGGTATCATTTCCCATTCTAATACATCCACCATTATAATGCTCTAGAATTTTGAATTTTTCTTTATCTCCATTTATGTGATGTGTGAAGCCTTTATCAATAACCAAAATGTCATGCTAACTAACTTAAGAAATAAGTGTTGTTTCAACATACCTTTCATCTTTGTCTGAATCTTATTTCAAAGCTACAAAGAATGTCTCAATATCTTCATCAGTGTCAGAATTGGTGTCATTATCTTTATCTTCAGCAATGTAACAAGCCTTCATTCCTTTATCTTTGTAATCTCGTTTATTCCTTCTATCTTACTGTCAGTTGCTTTTGTATTCTCGATCATCTTTTTTGTCATTAGATCTTTCATTTCTTTCATCATTCTTTCTATTGGGGATCGAGCAACAAAGTGTCCAATTTCTTTACAATTAAAGCATAAAGCTAGTTTACCTTTATACCTTCCTTTGCCTTTGTGAAGTCTTCTAACCATTAGTGCTTCAAGTTCATCAAGTTCTTTATCATCACTCTCACTGTCACTGTTATTTCTTATCATGTGTTTTCTACCAGATTTAATAAATTTTAGAGAAGACATAAATGCATATTCCATAGTAGGTACAATGTTGTTGTCAAAATTGTTCATGTCAAAAGAAATCAATCTACCAACAAGGCTATCAACTGTAATATTGTTTCTAGGTGCTTCTCTCATTTCATGTATTGCAAAGAATCTTAAAGATAATAGAATATATAGGAAATAAATTTCTAAGAATCTTACTCACAATAGTGTATTCATCAATAGTTCCACCTTCTCGACAAATAGCATTGACAATGTACTTGAGTTAGTTACTGTACTGTGTTATGTTTTCTCCTTCTTTCATTCTCATGTCATCAAATTTTCGTCAGAGACTTTCAAATTTAGCACTTTGTACATTTTCATCTCCTCCATAAACTACTGTAAGCTTGTCCCACATCTTCTTGGCTGATGTACATGTCTTGATATCCTCAAATTCAACATCAGTGAGTGAAGAAGCAATTTCTACCATCATAGTGTTGTGTTCATGTTTCTCTTTCATCTGATTAACAATCAAAGGTCTAGTAGGTAGGTTGAACTCATTCTCCAGGTATAGCATTATGTGATCTCCAATCCCTATCACGTATAGTCTCATTTTTCTCTTCCCTGTTGATAATTTCTCCTTGTTCAGATTTGATGCATCTCTCTTAAACATCTTGTGATCTTTAGCTTAAGTCCTTTAAAACTTTCCTTCTAAGAAATGTATTCTCTAATACCAATTTGTAGAATAACTGAGAGGGGGGGTTAATTAGTCAGCTCCTAGTTATCGTACAGTCCCAAATTATTTGAGATGTATATAACAACAACTTCAAACATATAAATCAGCTCAGAGAAATGTATATTGTGATCTCAAACTTTTAGTCCTATACCGAGTAGCAGTAAATGAATACTGTGATGACCGATCAAAGTAGATAAAGTAAAGTGTAAATAAAAATGACAATCCATAAAAATCATACACATTAACACATATATTTTTAACTTGGAAACCCTAGTAAGGGAAAAACCACCTAGGACCGGTAACCCAAAATATTTCACTCTTCTAAAGTGAGCTTGGTTAAGAGCCAAAATTGTTAAAGGTTACAATGCACACTATTAAATGTCACCTGGTTAGAGGATTTAAAACTAACATTTCTCTCTAGACCAATCATTCACTATGAGGGCAACAAGAAAACACTCAACATTCATTAGAATTTCATAATAAATACTTTCACATCCTACTTGGTAAGAGATTTATCTATGACAATGGTTAAACTGATACATTAATGATTTGATTCAAATACATCTCTATTTGTAGATTTTCATATTTATGCTAAGTACATAATACCTCTAATCAATTTTTTCACATCATTTCATCTGATTATTGATACTCTATTCTTCTTGGTTAATGCTTTTTCCTCTATCACTCGTTGATGTCTGCAGAAAATGCTTGGTTCTATCTTTAACTAGTTTGATCAGTCATGCATGAAATTTGCATATGTGCGCATCCTAGCATCATTTTATTCACAATGAATCAATTTCCTCTTATATAAAAATCATAACTCATTTAATTTCCATCCTTTAAATTTTTCCACTTCATCTCCATCACTGATTTTGCCGCTTAAACCTTCCTTGGAAATTTTGTTAAAAAACAAGTTTCAATCCTCTTCGTCCGATCTTGCTTGAATTTTCATAGTTGTTTGATCATCATAACAAACTTTATCATTTACCTCAGAATCATCAATTTTCATCTCATCATTCTAGTCGACCTCGGTTTGATTAAAATTCTTGGTCAATATCGTGATGTGTCAGTGATCCCTATCTTGGTTATTATTGTGCCCGATATACACTATATTTAATCTGTGTTCACTTTTACTAGGTGTATACAGAACTCTTCAATTAATGACCACATAAAATTTATTTATTCCATATTTTCAATCCATAATAGATGTTTGTGTTGTAATTAATGGGAAGTGTCTACTAAGAGGGGAGGGGTGAATCAGTACCTCTCAAACTTTTGTATCCCTTTTCAATTAACCTTTGTGTAATAAATTGTACATCCAATCAATCTGATCTATACTATCTTGATTTGATTTATATTAATTCATTAACTTAACATACATGTGAACATTCAAAGAAACATTCATGAAAGTAATTGATACATAACACAAGATATGATATCGGAGAAAAGTCCTGTTAGTAAGTAAAAACTGCAGTGGGGATGACACCCACAAAATCTTCACTATCTCCAAATTGGAAGGGGGCGGTTAAGGCTTACAATTTGATCACTTCTGATGATCTACCCAGTTAATATTATTGATGGAGACCTGTTAAAGTCTACTCTATTAATATCTTTAGCAACATTGTTGAGTGTGCACTTGGTTAAGAGATTTATAGTTGGTCTGTTAAATCCACCTTCCTTGAAAGTATTTTTAAACTTTCCTCCACTTTTTAGAATGATATAAAATCACAATTTGACCTGGTAAATGTAATCTCCTGTTGTTGATACAAATCCATTTAATTTCACATGAATAATATTATCACCTAATTGTGATTGAATAATACCTTTGATTCTCGATACCCTCTGTTCTTGGTTCTGATAACCAAATTCACCTTTTGTTGTTATGGTTCTTGAGACTTTCAATCTAATCCATATATGTTCTCATTGGCTTCATTCATGCTCTCCTCTATATTTACATAATTTTATAATGAATGATTGCATCATCTATTTATAAGATGGATTGACTTCATTAAGTTTCACGAAAAACAATGTTAACTCTAAGATCAGGTTTACAACTTTTACCTAGATCTCCTAGTCTATGTGTTTTAAATCAGTTAGAATGATTAAATCACTTACATTCATGTTTATTTTCCCTAAATAAATTTTTTTTAAAACAAATCAAGATTCTATAAATAGAACATGACTTCTTTATCTGACGTGGAAGTCAGATCCAATTTTTGCAGGCTGCAACTGACTCTCAATTTTTGTCGGTCGGTTATGGTCTGGAATCAGTTGACTGTCTTTTGGTTTTGTTCTCTTGGTTTTCTCTTTAACTTCCTCTTCAATTTTCACTATATCTTGCACGTCAGGTACCTCTGTCAGGGTCCTCTTTATCCTTCCTTCTTTGCATTTTTGGTGTACAGACAAAGTTGTGTCGTCGGTTCTCTTTGTATCTAATTTTTGGTTTTCTCTTGTCCTGTCTTTCGGTGTATGCTCACCAAAAGTTTTTTTTGCATACTAATGGAAAATTAATGTCATCAATCTCCCCCTTTGACATTAGTATCAAAAAATTATATGTGCAAAATACTAACAAAATGTTAAGTATATACAACATATATAATCCTTAGTCATTTCATGAGTCCCCCTATGTATAAGTCGGTATATGTGTACATATGATATCTTTCCCTCTGTAAATACATATACATATCATTTCCCTTATATGAATATTCATATACATATCATAATACATATCATTTTCCATTTGTACAGTATAGTACTCATATCATTTTCCCCCTTTTTTATATTAAGGGCAAAGGTCAATACCTTATAGCTTATTGAAAATGTGGGAGTGTGAAGACTTCATTTCTTCCATCATTTTATCCCAATTTTACTTTAAGTTCTCTAGAGCCATGTGCTCGAGTGTGATCTTAGAATGCATATCATAGATGTTGTCTTCTACAAACATCTCAGGAGTTTCTATCAGTTCCCTTGTTGAACTGATGTGTTGTTGAACAAGTGTAAGGTTTAGTAGAAGTTGAGCTTGGAGCTCAGTGACTTTTTCCCTGAAGTGTGTCTCTTCTTCCTATAGCTCATGCCTTAACCTCTTTATTTCAATGATATTCTCATAATGCAACTTAATTGCATTGTCTCCATTGGTGGTTAAGATTTGAGCACTGTTTTCTAGAACTGTATCTAACTTTGCTATTTTTTCACTATTTTCTTTAGTGAAATTTTCCAATGTGCTTAGTTATTGGATAAAGGAAATAGCTTCAGTTATAATTGGATCTAATTTAGTAATAAATTTTGAAATCTTTACCTTGTTGAATGCCACTTCTTGGCTGATGTTCTTAATAAGATTTTGTTGGTACTTCAGTTCTGCTCTCTCCTCAATTTCCTTCTCTCCATTAATGTTCTATGTTGTAATTTCTTTGGTGAGAGTGCCTAGTTGATAAAAAATTGGATTATTTTGATCAATATCAATATCGGGTACAATCTAGTGCAATATGTCCCTAGTTGTTTCTAGTACCATTGAGTCTCAGTGTTGTTTCCTCAGCTTCTCTTGTAATGCCTTTCTTTGGCATATTTCACCAAATTCCTTTAATTGCTCATAATCAAGTGTAGTTGTGTCACATTTTGGTATCTCAATAATTTCATCCAAAGTGACTTCCAACTTATTTTTCTTTGATTTATTTTTCTTCTTTTGAGTAGCACTAGAATGCAGTACCATTGCCATTTTCTCAGCTTTATCCATTGTGCTTGATGAAGTTACTTGTTGTGCTTCTTTTTGCTCATTTGTATCGGTTTCAGCTTCTCAGTTTTCTATAGATGTCTCCACATTAACCTTTACATTATCGGTATCAATATTTCTAGTATCCTTAGGAGTACCATCTTTAGGTTTATCTCCTTCATCAGTGTCCTTAGCTTTGTCATTTTTTGTTTGTGCATCCTTCTCTGTTGTGTCTGCATCTGCTTGTTTTAAATCTCCTCATGTAACCTTATTAGTGTCAGTTACTGTGTGAGTGTCTCTGATGTCCTTATGATCATCGATGTTATCTTTATTTTCCTCTTCTCCTAAATCCTCAAGAGTATCTTTTTCAGGTGACTTGTCTATTTCTTGTACAATATTGATAACGTGTATCAATATTGACATATTGCCTAGTATGTTCACCTGTGCAGTATCAATTATTGTGTCCTTCTCATCAGTCATGTCCTTGGTAACATTGACATCTTCATCTTTATTTATTTCTTCTACTGGATCATCAATAATGTCAATTATAGTTTTATCCACAATGTTGTCATTTGTGGTGTCTGGCCATGATTCATCTGCAACATCCATATTTATTTTGCCAGTTTTTTCATCTTCTTCCTTGTCTAACTCAACTGATGTATCATCTTCTACATCATTGATTAAGGTCTGTTCTTGAGTTGCCTTATCAACATATTTTTGTTGTAGGTCTTTGTCAACGCTATCTTCATCAATAGTTCTATTTAGAATTTTACACCATTTCTTGTGGCTCTCTTTTTTAATCTCTATAAGCCTCCCTTCAAGAAATTTGTAGGCTCTCAACTTTGGTGAGAATTACTTTGTCTATTTCTCCATCATCTCATAAATTTCTTCCTTCTTGGATTCAAAAGGCATGAGAGTAACAAGTACTATTTCTCTTATTTCCTTCTCATTTTTCAAGGAAAATGTCCATCTAGCATAAATTTTGTCCAAGAGTTCCCTTGGTACATTATTGCCTTCAAATTGAATTGGTACATAATTAAACTTGTACATTTTTTCTATGATGGCATCTTTAATTTTGTTCTGATCTTCTGGGTCTACTTTCAACCATCTTCTAATTTTAGAATCTATAATAGATCTTGAATTTTCAATAGATTTGCATATGTTTTCAATAATTTCTGGAGCTTTAACCTTGACATTTTATTCCTCTATAGCATCATCTTGCTCGGTGTCTTCAATTTCTTCTCATGTTCTGATAAGTTTCCTTATTCTTTTATTTTCCCCTCTTTTCAAAGTGGCCACTTTCCACTTATACATTCTTACTCTTCCTTTCTTCAAAGGTGAAGGAGTTGAATCCTTGGATGTTTGGCTTCTTGTTCTAGAAGCAGTTGTGGTTCTTGGTGTCATGGTTGGTGGAGGAGGTGGTGAATCTGACTCTGTGTCCTTAGAGTAATTCTTTTCTTCAACTTCACCTATAGGTAGCTTTCCTTTGGTTTCTTCCTCCTGTTCAACTTCCTCTTCATCCTGTTCAGTTTCTTCCTCTATTGCCGACAGTATCTTCTATAGGTTCTTGACCATCTTGTCCTTTTTCCTGACAATTTTCTTAACAACCAGGCTAGATTTTATTCTTGTTTTGGCCTCTTCATATGTTCCAAACTTTGGTTGCTTCTTATCTAGTGGTTCATTTAACAAGGCATCAATTGCTTTAGATGCATGATCAATGTTTTTTCATATTCTAATCGTTGAAGCCATGTTTTCCTTGGTACAACAGGCTTGATATAAGTATTTTCTATATCAACCATGAAACATATTTCATCTTTAAACTTCTCAATAAGTTTCTGAGGGATCCTTACCCTCTTCTGCATTCGGTCTTTGAATACATTAAAGTATTCATCCATGAGTGTTTCAAAATTATCTCCCAGTGAGGCTATGTGTTCACTGATTTGCATGGCGACTGGTTTTGTGCTATCCCATTTGACATTTCCTACCAATGGGAATGTTTCTTGACAATAGAAGAAAATTCACATTATGAGTGAGCCAAACTTACATGTCTTTGTCTTTTCATTCCTTATAGTCTTTAGATTCTCTTCTAGCTGATTTAGTAGAAGTTCAGATAAGTCTAACTGTGTTCCCTTCTTCAAAATCTTATAAGTTGTATCTAATACACCAAATTCTACATTGTTCATCCTTCTAGCTTGAAATAATTTGTATCCTATAACGCATGTACTAAATTTCATGTCATCATTGGTAATGGTTGAAACCTTTAATCCTCCATCGTCCCATTTGGCTCCTATGATCTTCTCAGTTTCAGCCTTGGGTGGGTGCTTTAGTGCTTTTACCTTCTCGGTTATAGGGTAACCAGTCATTGCATGGATAACATCTTAGGTTATCATCTTCGGTTCATTAGTCCATAGCTCATGATTATGCATTCGTCTTAGTACTAACTGAATCCACTCAATTTTGAAGACCTTCAGGAACATTAGGGAATTTGTGAGCCCTTTCACCTTAATGTGTTTATGTTCTTCTTTTAATTATCCATCTTAATTGCATAGCTTCTTATAAGCTTGTTCTACCTCCAGATCACCTATTTTTGCAATCTTGCAGTGTATGAATGATCATACATCTTCCATGAGAAAAACCCTAGCTGGTATTTGTGAGAATTCCCCAGCATCGTCATGTTGTGAGAAAACATTAGGGTGAATCTTTTAATGTGGTTCCTCACATGCCAAATTCTTGATGAGCTTGAGCTCATCCTTCTTGATGTTCTTCAATTTCACAGTTCTTGAAATTGTGGCCATTTTTCTATTTTAGGGCTTCATGTGAAATGCATAAAATAGAGTTTTCATTTGATGTAGAACTTACTGTATACACTTACAATGATTTTTGATCCACTAGGAGTGCTTGTGGTTGAGTTGTGGTCGCTCTGTGATCATGTTGCTTTCTTCTTGAAAATTGCTCTCGTCTCTCTGCTCTAATCGTGGTGAACAATGAGTCATTTCATTTCCCTTTTATAGTTTTTTTTATCTAAAACACATGTCATTAATGCTTACCAACTCCTCGGTGTGTGAAGGTGGAGTTCGTCGATGAAGACTTCAACTTTCCTTCGGTGAAAACATGACATTTTGGGGTGGTCATTATACTTCTTTCTTTTATCGACGGGTTTTAGTGTTGTAAGAAACTTGTTCACTTTTGCTTGGTTACCAACGAGGCTCAGTTTATACTAGAAAATTTTCTTTCTTTAACCGATGCTTCTTTGTAAGTGTAGGCAGTCTCAGATTTGAGTGTATACTGACATATTCCAGTATGTATACCCGATAGCATAGTTATCACAAATTTTAACAAGTAATACCATGATGCATCTTTACTTATGCTAATTTGGCATTTTATCAACATATTTTGGAACTGACGTAAAATAATAACTTGGGGTAATGCAGTTCCATACATACTTGTTCTGCTTATGTGGGGGTGGTGATGTCACCGGATCCATTGGATGGGTTGTCACCATTTGCATTTCTTGGTGTAGCTTCATCATTATTTGAATCTCTTCTCCACATTTTATCTCTTGCTCTCTGGATGTCCTCAATGGTGTTTCCATTGGTATATGTTTTGGTCTGCCATTCGCTCTCTGTAATCTTTCTTTAGATGACCAACTTTATGACAGTGTAAGCATGTCATTTTGGGGTTAGTCCAGCCTCTAGACTTTCTAGTCCATTGTCTCATACAGTTTGCAGCAATGTGACCAAATCTTCCACATGTACAATTTGTCCAAGTTTTGTAATCCCATACATACTAGTTACCGACTCTTTTCAGTTGATAGGGAGTTTCTTTACCTTTAGGTTTTCATGCTTGCCTTTCCTTTTTCCAACATTAAAGAGTTGTGTGCCCATTCATTTTGCAAGTAGGACAGATTTATCCATGTAGGTTTCCTTCTTTGGTTGTTTCATCTTAGACTTACATTCATATGCTTTATGTCATTTGTTGTTACATTTATAACAGAATCCTATGAATGAAGATGTGGAATTAGGAATACCTTTCATTTTTCCTCTACATACATTTGATGTATGGATTTTCTTTCATCGGTGATTGCATGTCATCTTTCTTGGTCTTGGATTTTCATAGACATTCTTTGGATCAGTTTGATTTGATGATTCTCCGTTCTCAGTAAAACCTAGACCGGTATTGTTGTGGACTCTTCGTTGTCCTTCAATAAAGTCATCTATTATTTTATTGCTTTCTTCAACTTTCTTGATATTTTCATTATGTTGCTGCTAAATTCTTATTTCATGTTTCAACTTTTCATTCTCATCCCTTAGCTCACCGATAGCTTTTATTCTTTCAACGAGTTCAACATTTAGTTTGTTTTCCTCTTGACTCATAAGAATAATCGGATTTGTAATTTCGTGGTGATACTCTATAAGTCTTTGTATTTCAAACTCTTTCTCTTGTATATTTTCTTTGATCTTTATTCTATCATCAATAGCTAGTGTTATTTCTTACTCATCTTTTCTATCATTGTTCATGACATCAATCATCCTTACCATCTATGTCTCTTGACCGATTTGGAGAGATTTAACCTGTCCATCCAGATGTAGATTGATTTTGGTTAGGCATGTGACGCTTTCTTCTGATGTATCTGATGCTTTGATTGTATTTGATCTTGAAGACTCAAAGAAATATGGTATCTCTTCCTTGTGATAATCTATCTCATTACAACGAGATGCCATATTCTTTCTTTCATCTAACAGCTGTCTCATATTGATTCTAGCTTCTTTATACTATTCATAGAACATCTAAATGTCTAGCTTCTTATTTTCAATATTCTTGTCGAGTATGTACTTCTCCATTGTATGATCTTTTCTCTTAAGCCTTTAAGCTTTTCCAACGAAGAGACTTAGCTCTGATATCAATTGTTGGAATTAATGGGAAGTGTGTACTGAGAGGGGAGGGGTGACTTAGTACCTCAAAAAAATTTGTATCCTTTTTCAATTAACCTTTGTGTACTCAATTGTACATCCAATCAATCTGATCTATACTATCTTGATGTGAGTAGTATTAATTCATTAACTTAACATACATGTGAACATTCATAGAAACATTCGTGAAAGTAAATGACACATAACACAAGATATGATATCGCGGAAAGCTCATGTTAGGAAGTAAAAATTGTGGTGGGGATGGCACCCACAAAATCTTCACTATCTGCCGATTGGAAGGGGACACTTAGGGCTTACAATTTGATCACTTTTGATGATCTACCCAGTTAAGAGTATCAGTGGAGACCTTTTAAATTCTACTTTGTTGAGAGCTTTAGCAACAGTGTTGAGTCTGCACTCAGTTAAGAGATCTATAGTTGGACTGTTAAATCCACCTTCCTTGAAAGGATTTTTACACTTTTCTCTACTTGTTAGAATGATAGAAAATTAAAATTTGACCTGGTAAGTGCAATCTCCTATTGCAAATACAGATACATTTAAGTTTACATGAATAATATTATCACCTAATTATGATTGAAAAATACCTCTGATTCTCGGTAGCCTATGTTCTTGGTTCTGATAACCAAATTCACGTTTTTCTATTCTAGTTCTTGAAACTTTCAATCTAATTCATAGATATGCTCATTGGATTAATTCATTCTCTCCTCTATATTCACATCATTGTATCATTAATGATTGAATCATCTATTTATAAGATGGATTGACATCATTAAGTTTCACAAAAAACAATGTTAACTCTAAGATCAGGTTTACAAGTTTTACCTAGATGTCCTGGTCTATGTGTTTTAAATCAGTTAGACTGATTAAAGCACTTAAATTCATGTTTCTTGTCCCTAAATAAATGGTTTTAAAAAAAATCAAGATTTTATAATTATAACATGAATGCTTTATCTGACGTGGAAGTCAGATCCACTTTTTGTGGGTTGCAACTGACTCTCAATTTCTGTCGGTCAGTTATGCTCTGGAAACAATTCAGTGTCTTTTGGATTTGTTCTCTTGGTTTTCTCTTTAAATGTCTCTTAGAATTGCATGGTATCCTGCATGTTAGGTACCTTTGTTGAGTTCCTCTTTATCCTTCTGTCTTTGTATTTTCAGTGTACACACAAAGTTGTGTCGTCGGTTCTCTTTGTATTTGATTTTCGGGTTTCTCTTGTCATGTCTTTCGGTGTATGCTTACAGAAAGTGTTTCTTGCATACTAATGGAAAACTAATGTCATTAGTTTTTTACTATAATGATACTCAAATAAGTTGACACCAATGAAAATACATTATCTTATTAATCTCACTCATCATATCTGTACCTTGGTTGATTATCAACCAAATGAATTCAAACATACAATCAATTGTAGTTCATCAATTTTAGCACATGGTGTAGGTTAAATCTCACTTTAGGTGGTGATAATTATTATTATATTCCACTTTATCTGTTATCTACACCTTTAGTACATTTATCACTTATCATCCTAAATGTGTTGCACATACTTCATTGCACGATGGAGGATGATCTATGTTTGGTGGACATGTAATTCCACCTTGTATGGGTGATAAGATATTTTCTTCTTATCATCTAATCTTATTGACTTGACTATATATGCAAGCATATCTTCATTATATTCATATTTTTCCATGTTCATATTGCTGAGAATATAATTTATTCTTTCCCATGTTATCACTATTTTGTGCTATTCATCGAGCTTCTAGATCTTGTCATATTACTTTAGGAAAATTATTACATGGTATCAGAGCCATGGGAGAATTCATTGTGTAGCCTTGGGAGAGTTTTACTTTTCTTGTTAGAGGGCTTGTATTTCGCTCCAGGGAGCAAAAAATTTCTAAGAGCGTCTAGCGAAAGATTTGACATCACCATTGCATCTGAGAGCCCATTCCGACAAATTTTGACTAAATTTTTTTCTATTTTGGGTAAAACTCAAATCTAAGGATTATTTTTGGAAATCCGGCTTATACAACCTGATATATAGACGGTGCAAATTTTTTACAATTTTTTTTTGCCCGATTTGTTATTTTTTCTTTAATTTATTTCCTTAATTTTTTATTGTGGAAATTTTTTGTTTTCGGGTCCCTATTTATCTGTCTACAGACTGGTTTGACAGGCGAAAAAGATCATATCAAGAATATTCCACTAAGAATTGGATAGTCACATCCTGGCCCTTGACCATTTTAACTATTGAAAACTACATTTTTCAGAGAGTCAACTGACCAAACATCACCCACCATCCAAGTCCTTCCCGTTACCGATGACCATAGATCATAGTTGACAATTCCAATTAACTTGGAACGAGTGCCTTTGCGTATAAAATTGGGTTAACATTTTTGGTCTGACACATGTAAGATTAATCTTATATCCCACCATCTCACCTCTTAGGTGCATTGCCTAAGAAAAAATTAGCAGCCATGACCAACAACAGTGGTGGCTCCTCCAGCGCCATATTCCATGACTCATTTCACTAGTTTTCCCCTCACGGGGACATTTTGTGACCAGACAATGGGATATGCAACAAAAAAAACTTGACCAGCATGTTAGCATATTGATCTTGATAGTGTGAGATATCACTTGGTGCAACATGAGCATGTCGAGTCACTGCCTATGTCATCCATTGTAAGGTGACATCATAATTTATTTATTTATAATTGATACCTTTTTAATGTTAATTTTTATTGAAGTTGTAATTTTTATGATGGCCATACATACGTTAAATTAAACCTAGTCATTGTTGACATCAATAGTTTTCAAACATTTGGTCCCCTCGCCATTTGTAATTTCAAAATTGTAGTTGGGCTTCTGAGGGCCATAACTTGGTGGTACAGGAGCACCTAGGTAGGCTAGTTATGGAAATGCAACCTAGGTTTTTCTCTCTTTTTTTGGCTTGTAGTGGTTCTATCTAGACCACTAGGTGAATAAAGGGATGAAGTGTCCTAGTGTGTGAGGTGTTTGTAGGAGGATAGGTCTTAATAGGTCCTTAGTGACCTTTAGGTCCATTTAGGTCCAATTAGGTGTTTTTGGAATTTTGTAACAAAATGAGCCAAGTAAGGGACTAGAGGTCCTATTTGATGGTTTTTC
Organism: Thuja plicata; assembly: GCA_018584345.1. Lineage (NCBI taxonomy): Eukaryota > Viridiplantae > Streptophyta > Pinopsida > Cupressales > Cupressaceae > Thuja > Thuja plicata. Next base: position 2,457,798 of record MU226082.1, read on the forward strand.
ATCATATTTGGTGGATTGGACAAGTTTGGGCATAGTTGGAACAAGTTTGGAGACCAAACTTGAAAGTTGCAAAAAGTTGTCAATGGTTTCATTGACAACATTGACAACTTTTATGATAGGTCTACGTCTTTGGTGGAATTGGTTAGATAATTTTCTAAAACTGATGAATTAATGTTAGGTTCAACTATATAAAACCATCCTTGAGATGTTTGCAGGGTTGGCAAGTTAGAGCAATTTTGTGTACGGACTGTCTGAAGCAATTACAGTGACTGTTTATGCTTTTTGAAGTGATCGTGTTATTGAATGGATTGAAAGAATTTATTTAAGCTTTGTTTAGTGTAATTTAGGTTATTTTAGAACTTCTTGTGGTGTTAGATTTTTAGATTCAATAGTTTTATTTGTTTGAATAAAATCTTTCAAATTTAGTCCAGTCGATGGTTTGATTTGAGCATAGTTTGCAAATGGGGTCTTAAGTCCATTTTCCACCGTGGCTTTGGCATGGGCCTTGGATTATGAGATTAGAATCCATTTACATTGTTTACATAGTAGGAGGGGCCCAGGAAATGAAGGCAAGCATTTTTAAGGTGATGCCCTAGGCGAGCCAAAGTGGCATGGCTAGGGATTACCAGTGATTGCAGAGCTAGCTAGAAGGATTGAAAGAATCCATAGCTTCAATCAGTGAATTTTGGAAGGTAGGAGAGTCAATGAAGGATCCCCAAACTAGAGGAGAAGTTTGGAGGATTTACCTTGTTAGCTAAGAAAGTTCATTTCTTGAGCAGACAGTGCAAAAGACCTAAAACCCTGAATTTTAGGCATGAATGTACGGAGGACTGTATGAACACCTCTGAGAGCCAAGACCTAGAAAGTCATTAGGTTCTTGATAAAGGGTATCAGGATATGAACTTGGTTTTCATACTTGTTTGGAAGATTTAAGAGTTTTTTCATAAAAGGTTCTCAATTAGGCATAAAGCTTGTAGCCCTATTTTGGGTGAGATTGCCTTGGAATTTGGGAGTTGTTTAGGGTTACATATCCAAGAAAGGTTTTAAGGGTTGGAATTAGTCCTCTTAACATCCTTTAATCCTTCCTTTCCAATTTGGGAATGTTTGGGATCCAATTGGATCAGATAATGTAGATGGAGAAAGAAAGACCAAATTAAGGTGTAGTGAAGAATATGCAGAGCTTGAATTCTATCTTGTTGGTGTGCACTTGTTGAAGGACTTAGGATCTTGTGATAAGATACCTAAGGAGCCTAGGGTTAGAAAAAGAACCCTAGTAGGTCATAGAGTGACCTAGGAGAACATAGAAGAGGTCTTAGAAGAAGCAAGATAGGTGCTACATCACTTGGTCATATAGACTTCATTTTCAGTTAAATATTTTTTTGATTTTGGGTAGAATCTCTAAAAAAAATTTAATTATTGTATTAGTTTCTGGTTTTGGTAGAAAATATATGAACAAATATCAGTTTTTAGTGACTCTACATGTCTAGTCCTTGTTTTTGCAACTTCAGAGGCATCATTCAAGATCACACACAT
>MU226082.1:2459890-2481316 GCA_018584345.1 Thuja plicata
TCAAAATAACAAGTCCACTTAGATCTTATTTGGAAGTGGAAATTGGACACACAATATATATAAACTGCCAAAATCAAATTTTATTCATTTATTTTGGGGGAAGGGTTCTTTGATTGAGTGAATTTGGGAGTAGGGTGTATTGTGTGATTGTGTCTCTTTTTCTCTTGTTCTCATTTCATTTTTTCATTTTGGGTTCACCTAAACATCTTTTTTTTAACACCACATAAATATGCAACATGGAAAGATAATATATGGAGTACATTAATGATAAAAGGTTTGAATCATTATGTAGATGGTATAATTAAAGATCCCATGGATCATAATGGGGATGCTAAAACAAAAACAATTGAACGATTAAAAATTATATGGATTTAGGAATTCTGAGATAATGTGTTCATGAAGATGTCATGTTTCACATTAAAGACTTTGAGTACGCCAAGGAAGCTTGAGATAAACTTCAATATTTGTATATGAAAATGGATGAAGACAAGGGATAGTCACTTGAGGAAGATCCTATCAACTTGGATCCTATGTACTTTGAAACATTTCAAGGTTTTTTTTGTTTCAAGCTATCATGCTCATAAGTTGACTATGTGAAGTTCTTCACTAAACTTTCATTTATTTCATTTGTAGAAATGTTGATTTTACAAAATTCAAAATTGATGTTTATGAGGATTTTGAAGTCTACATAGTCTAAGGCATGTTAGTATTAAGTAATACTGAGAGGGGGGAAAATAGTATAACAAAACTTTATAAATAAATTTAACGAGTTCAAACTTAACCAAGCAAGTAATAAAATAATAAGAACATGCACATAAAGTAGACAAATCATAACACCATAATTTGTTCATGAGGTAACCCTGGCCAAATGAAAACCCCAGTGGGGATGATACCCACAAATGATGCACAAAGAAGAATATTGTCCCTATTAGGAGACCTAGCCTTGTTAGGAGCTGGATATTATATTTAGTACATATGGTTGTTAAATGATAGAAACCCTATTAGGGGTATATAATGAGCACATTCGTCTTACAAAGAAAATATGTTTGTTACAATGATTTTTAAATATATATTATACAAGCAATTTCTATGCTTAAGTATTCCTAATTATAGCTCACATTATCTATTGTTTGATTCTGCATCACAATACATCAACACATTCCCAACACCTCTTCTCATCATAAATTTTTTTTACTTATATACTCTATCTCAAATTATTCTTCTAGTCGGCTCACAAGAACATCACAAATTGTGTCCAACTCTTAACCAAATAAAAAATACATATTCCGCGATCATACATCAACAAAAATATGGTAGAACCCAATCCAAATCCAAAGTAGCACTTTTGGATTCCAAAAAATACTCCCTTAGTCATCTTGACCATTTCTCTGCCTTGTATCATTGTTTACTATCTTCACATTACTTCAACAGGATGTAACTCTATCCAGTCAACTCCATAATTCAAGAAACCTTAATGAAAGGTCTATTACATACCATAGTACATACTACACTTCTCTTTGCTCACATGACTTGGTTTGAAGCATACTGTACTCACTGATCATAACTATGTTATTGTTCCTTGTTAACTCTATCCTGGACTTAGTCATTTTACAAAACCAAATATCCAAAATTAGATTCTACTTCGAGTGACAATACCAATGAGTAGTGTTGGGCCATAAATGACAACCTTTAAGCTATGCAAATCAGGCCACTTGCCAACAATCTCTCAATTTGGCATTGATGGAAACACTTAGTAAATAAATGAGTTAGTACTCAATACCAAACTACTGACTATGTGCATTTTTCATACTCATTACTCCCCCTTTGACATCAATGGCAAAGGTATACTCAAAATTTTATCTATTTATAGATAAAATATTTAGAACTACACCTTAAAAATTCATACCATGTGAAGTACATCTTGGAAAGACATTTCTAAGATCTTTGCCTTTGTTTTCCATGTCTTCACCAAGATATGACCAACATGAATCAAATAAATCAGAAAAAAAATAAGACATCTCAGTGGCCTTTAGTTTTGTAGGCATATCTTCAGTAGGACATTTCTTTGGTTTCTCCATATCTGAGAGGTGTTTCTTTAAAATTGATAGTTTTAGAGTGACTACACTCCTCAACACACCAAATATTCCAAATACTCTTCTTTTCTCAGTCTCAAGCACACTGATTTTGTCAAAGAGCTTGGACACTTCCTTATTCAATTCAATGATAGTTTGTAAGGAGGACCCAAAATTATTTACCATTTCATCTAATGTCTTTTTTTCATTTTCAATGATGTCATCTATATTATTTAAATACACAAGAGGATTTATAGATTAGATGTATACCTTCCTTCCATGAATTATACAGGACTTTGCTTCAGTAATAATGTTATCCAGTATACCCAAATCCCAATTGAGTGACTTACATAACTCTTCCAACTTCTTTTCCATATTATCTTTTCCACCTCTAACTATTGTGGCCTTCTATAAAGAGTCAAAGTGAACATCAAAGTCATCAAGGACTTTTTTCATGTTATCCACTATGTCATTTCCTTGGAAAGTGATAGGTAGGGGTAGAATTTTGTTGATACTATCAACTTCTCTTTCCAATACCTTTGACTTCATATTTGTTTTATGTGTTGATCTCTCCTTACCCCTAGCAAAGGATATGTATGAGAGCCTCAACAATTAATCCTCATCCATACCATCAACATCAATAGTTAGAGGTTTATCACCACTTTCAAAAAATAAATCTAAATAAATAGGAATAGATACATTTATTTCTTGTTTAACTTCAGCCTTAGTTTTTGATTCCTTCTTGTCCACAACTGAGCTTTCTTTTAGATTTACCTTGGTGGCTTCTTTCTTCTTTGTCTGAGTTAGATTGACTACACTTTATTCACCTCTTTCATCAATATAAATAACAATATTTTTACTCTCATTAAAAGGGTCACTTATATCTCGTGAAGTGTCCAAAGACACATTTACACCATAAAAAATAAGTCTAGTTTCTTAACTCTATTGAAAAATTGACTGCTATCATCTCCACCTTAGATGAATCAATGTTTATTTATGAAGGATTAGATGACTCTCCTCTTAGGATATTTTTGGGCTTAGTAGCCTTGGACTTAGGAGGTGAAGGATTTTCAGGTTTTATCTCCATTAGTACCTTATAAATAGATTTATGTGTATCCTCTATGGCCACATCATACTTCCTCCCAATAATTTTTATTAATCTTGCCTTTATTCTCAGCAAGGTTTTTATGAATTTCAATATCCTCTCATGCTCATCATATGAAACAACCGATAGCATATCATCTATGGATTTCATTCTTATCTGATCATATTCTATGAGTTTTAATTGTTTCCTTATTTCCAAATTTTCATACAATTCTATAGGAATAGTACCTTCAATTTCAAGTAGATTCTTTTTCAATACTAGCATAAGATCAATCACAAAGTCTTCAATTAGAATCTTATCTTTCTCATAATACCTAGGTAGTTTATTGTATTGGATGATATTAGAATTGGGTACTACTGATATTGTTGGCATTCATGTTTTGTCACTGATGTCAACATATGTTTCTATGGAGAGAACAAACTAGTTATTACTATTGTATGATGACTGACAAATGTGTATGAATATTGTACGGATGAATAAGAATGGTAGAAGATGATGATATGAATAAGGATACATGATGATCTTATTTCTAATTTCGCTTGGCTTAATATTTCATATTGGATTTGTTACAAATATTTTAGTGAAGACTGGTTTCTGGACTATGACAGTGATGCTTGATAGAGCGAGTCTCTGTGTTTTTGGGATATCTTACAGGTGATGATGATTTAGGTTATGCAAGCTTAAAAGATGACAAAATGAATATTGAGAAATGTTTTTATTAATCACAAGTTGTGTGATTTTTGGTGATGTTAGTTTAGGTTTGTATTATGGAGGAGACCTATTTGTGGTCGTCTCCAGATATATAGGTTACATTATGGATTTCGAGCATGGATTGCAGATCTTGGATTATATTTGATCTATTTTAATTGATGTTTAATTTTTTTGGGTACTGTGTGTATCATAGAAAGGGGTTAAATAATTATTTATATATTGGGAAAGCCTAATTGGCCGACCTAATCAGTTATTTTAATAGGGTATATATGAGACATCTTTTATTTTGAAAAGATGGATGTATGATGAGAAGGTAATTGAAAAGACAGAGAAGTGTGAAAGTTGCAAAGCTTGATTGGCTGCTTGATGTAGAGAAGAGTTTGTGATTATATTATTTCATTGGAAATGACCAAGAAAATAAAGTTTCTATCAGAGAGTTCACTGGATTGTATATTTCTTATATACACTTGTTCGGTTTGTAAATCCTTGAGGGTGGATTTTACATTCTTTGGGTACTATGCCTGGGAAGTGAGCCCACTATTACTCTTGACACATAACAGGGTTTGTCCTTTAACATGAACTGTGTATTGTGTTATCATTTGAATTCAAGTTTTGGTTTATAAAGTTTAATGTTTAATAATTGTCTCACAACTGATTCACCCCCCCCATATCACTTGTGTTGGTGGACTATTATTCCTAACAATTGGTATCATAGTTATTGGTCCTTACAGAGAAAGATTAATAGCTTGAGAGAATCCTGAAGATGACTTACTACAGGAAGGATAGTGCAAAATTTTAACCTGAAAAATTTAACTATTGGAAGAACAAGATGAGAACACATTTTCTATGTTTTTGAATTAACTATAGGATGATCACAAAAAGAAAGGAAAAGATAAAGATTGAGGATGAACTGGATAAAGCTAATGAAGATGAAAATAAGTTATTTTAATGTAACATGGTCATAAGGGAAGCATTGATTAGCACACTTTCAGAAGAGGAATTTATAGAAGTAAAAGACTTAGATTCAGCGCATGAAATTTGGACAAAATTGGAAGCACTGTATGAAGGAGATAAGTTTACAAAACATGTGAAGCTACAAAATTGGAAGACAATGATGGAATCTTTGAAAATGAAAGATGATGAGAACATTAGAGCATACACATAGAGAGTTACTAAAGTGGTTACTGGAATTAGGAACTCTAGAGGTACTTACAATGAGGAAGAAGTGATCACAAATATTATCAGATCTCTGACACTTTTATACAGAACTAAAGTACAAGCTATAGAAGAAATTATACCTTTGACAGTGAACTATAATAAAAAGAAGTTGATTGGAAAGATAACTACTTTTGAGGCCATAGAATTGGGAGATTCTCTACCTAAAGTTGAGTCCACATTCAAGGAGACTGTGCATAGAAACAAAAAGACCTTATCTAGAATTGAGAGCACCACCAATAGTGTCTTGAGAGTAGAACTTGGAGACTATGTTGATGAATGGGAACAGATACATGAAGAAGAAAGAAAGATAGATGAAGTGGTATCCCTAATTTCTAGAAGAGAAAAGAGAGGTAAGGGTAAATTTGAAGGAAAGTTACCTCTAAAAAAATTTTCATGCAACAAGATAGGTCATTTTCCATCTCGATGTCCTACAAGGGTTCCAAAGTATAAACCTAAGTTTTATAGATCTAAGCATCCAAAAGATAAGGAATTTTATTATGATAGTGAAGGTGTTTCTGATGATGAATATGTTGACTATGATGAGATTGGATTTATTTCTATTAAGGATGATGAACCTCTACATGAAGAAAAATCCTTAGTATCTCATGTTGAAAATAAATTTGAATGGGTTATTGATAGTGGTTGTTCACATAATATGACTAAAGATCAATATAAGTTTGTTAGTCTGAAATTATATGATGGTGGTGTTGTAAAATTTTGTGACAATACTCCTAATATTATCATTGGAGTTGGATCTATTTCTCTAGATGGAAAAACTAATACTGATAATTTATTGCTTGTTGGTGGACTTAAGCATAATTTGTTGAGTGTTGGACAACTAGTGGACAAGGGTTATCAATTGAAATTTATTAATGGGAAATGTTCTATCAAAAGTAAGGAAAGAGAATAGATTGCATCTGGTACTAAATGTAGAGGTAATGTATTTGAATTAAATACATATGAGGCTTCTTAGTTTTTTGCAAAGGTTGATCACAGTTTCTTATGACATAGAAGATTTTGTCATGTTAAATTTGATAATATTGTGAAGGCAAGTATGACTAATACAGTAAGATATCTACCTAAGATTGTAAAACCATCTAACACTATGTGTAGAGAGTGTGTAATGGGGAAACAAACTAGAAGCAGTTTTAAAAGAAAATCTTATTCAACAAAAGGGAAGTTGGATCTGGTACATACAACTCTATGTGGTGCTACAAGAAAAAGATCTTATTATGGTGAAAGGTGTTTTATACCTTTTGATAATGAATTTTCAAGAATGATGTGGGTTACATAATTAAGATAGAAATATGAGGCATTTAAGAAATTCAAGATATTCAAAGAAAAAGTTGAGAATGAATCAGGTTTGAAGATAAAATGTTTGAGATCAGATAGAGGTGGTGATTTTACTTCAGATTTATTTAATACCTACTACAAAGAGCATGGAACATTCAGACATACATATGCTCCTATGACACCACAAAAAATGTGATAGAAGAGAGAATAAATAGAACAATATTAGATGTTGCCAAAACTATGCTACTGGAAGGAAATGTATCACATGTTCATTGAAGAGAAGCTGTTGGTACATTTGTGGAAAAATTGAACAAAATTTAGATCAGGGAAGGTACAAGTAATAATCCTTATGAATTATGGTTTGATCATACTCCTACTATAAAATATTTTAGAATATTTAGAAGTAAATTCTATATCAAAAGAGATGATGAGATAGGGAAGTTTGATGCTAGAAGTGATGAAGGTATCTTCCTTGGTTATTCTACTAAGAGAACAACCTATAAATGTTTCAATCTGAGATTGAGGAATTTGATTGAAAGCACTAATCTGAGGATAGATGAAAATTTTCAGATTCAGGAAAGAATTCATGACTTTGGTTAAATTATAGAGATAAAAGAGCTCACGACTGATCCTGTAGAACCTTTGGAGATTGATAACAAGATTGAAGATGAATCAATTGAGCATACTAAAACTCCTAAGACTTTGAGGTATGTTAAGAAGAACCATCCTAAAAATCAAATCATTGGTAATGCAAATGGTAATTTATATTTAAGAACCGCTGAAGATGGAATCCTAATAATAGAAGTGTTTGTTGATGGCATCATTTTTGGAGGAAATGAGTAAAAAGTTCTCTAAAGAAATGGAAAATGAATTTCAAATGTCAATGATTGGTGAGATGAAACTTTTTCTTGGTTTTTGAATTAACCATAATAAGAATGATATTTTTATATCTCAGACCAAGTACATTAATGAAATGTTGAAGAAGTTTGGAATGAAAGATTGTAAACCTATTGGGACACCCATGGTTACTAGTTATAAACTTACTAATAATGATGATGCTCAGAGTGTTTTGCAGACAAAGTACAAATCAATGTTTGGAGGTCTACAATATCTAACTCTCACCAGACCAGATATTTCCAATGCTGTTGGAATTGTGGCAAGATATCAAGAAGATCCTATAGAGACACACCTTGGTGCTATGATAATAATTTTCAGATACTTCAAAGGAACAATATAGTACAGATTATGGTATGAAAAAACAAATGAATTTATTTTACATGCTTATACTAATGCTGATTGGGCAGGTAGTGTAGATGATAGAAAGAGTACAAGTGGTGTAGCATTTTTCCTTGTAAAAAGGCTAGTTTCATGGTTAAGTAAGAAGCAAGAATGTATTTCTCAGTCTACTTCTCAATCTGAGTATGTTGTTGCTGCTATAAATTATAAACAAGTTGTTTGGATGAAACAAATGTTGAAGTTCATTGGAATAATTTTTGAAGAGCCAGTGGTTATCCATTGTGATAACACTAGCATAGTGAATAGGTCAAAGAATCCTATAATGCATTTAAAGACTAAACATATTTCTATTAAGTATCATTTCTTGAGAGACAAGATAGAAGAGAAAGAGATTAGACTCAAGTATGTTAGCACAAAGGAAAAAATAGCAGATATATTTACAAAACCTTTGCCAAAATATTCTTTTTAGTATCTCAGAAGAATGCCTGGGGTGAGAGCCCCTCCTTGTGGTAATTAATTGATGCAGGCATGCATCAGTCCAGTGGCTTTCAGAGCTATATCATTTTATGGACTTGATGTATGGATCTACTCCTTAGGGGGAGTGATCACAGGAACACTATACAGAACATTTGGGTGATTTTGCACCTGGTTACTAGACATGCAAATTTGAAAAAGCTACACCTTGCAGAAGATTAAAGAATAGTTAGGCAACCTTTGCCATTGTTGTCAAAGGGAAGATATTTTATGTGAACATCTCTACTTCTTTAGGGAGAGTTGTGTGGAGGATATTGAGAAGATTGTATTGAGAGAGAGCACTTTTGGGTTGATAGATTTTCCCATATGTTGCCATAAATGCCAAAGGGGGAGATTGTTGGATGATATTAGAATTTGGTACTACTGATGTTGTTTGCATTCATGTTTTGTCACTAATGTCAACATAAGTTTTGTGGAGAGAACAGACTGGTTATTACTATTTTATGACGATTGACAGAAGTGTATGGATACTATATAGATGAATAAGAATGAACGAAGATGATGATATGAAGAAGGATGTGTGATGATCTTATTTATAAGTTTTCTTGGCTTAATATTTCATATTGGAGTTGTTACAGATGTTTTAGTGAAGACTAGTTTCTGGAATGTAACAATGATGCTTGTGATGTGCAACGGGTTCCTTCTCTATAGTATTAGATTGAATCTACTCTGAGGCCTCTTTCTTTGACCTCATAGAGTATTCTCAAACCCTAAATTGAAGTAAGTCACTAATTACTTCACCTCCTTCTCAAGAACCAGTTCCCACAAACAAACTATTCTTCCACACTCAGTGAACCAACATGGATAGATTCATCCTAAATAAACCATCTTGTTTAGCCAAAGAACTCTTAGCATACTTTTCACTTTCTTCCCTAGCCAGACTATTACCAAGCTCACCTAGGGTAAGAACTCCAAGATCATGATTCTCACTTCTCCTACAAGATATAAAGTGTAAGATAAGAAATAGAACATTTAGATATGAGACTATGTTATCTTACATTTAAAGGAATTGTTTTGAAATGTAGGGGGTAAATGAGATGCTCTCCTTTTATCCTTAAATACACAAATGACGGATTCAAATTGATTAACCCAAAAGGAAGGATCAATGCATAAATGAATCAATCATTTGCAAATAAGAGCAAAGAGGAAGATCTTAAATACTTATTTATTGATTTGAATGTGTGATAGGTTTAGATAGATTAATAACTTTAATTGAAATGTATAGGAGAAAATTACTAACGTTAAAATGTTGCAAATCTGAAGAATACTATTTTTGGGGGTCTGCACTCAGTTTCTAGAGAATCTAAGACCAGATATGGAATAAAAATGCAGAGACGAACAAAACTGAGAAATATTTTTCCATTCTGACATAGTTCTGATTCGCACCCTCAAGTCAATGTCACCATTGACCCAGAATTTACGATTCTGAACTAGGGAAGAATCGACATAAAAAGTCTACAAGAGGAAATTTATTTTTGAATCCCAAAATTTTTCCGAAAAGGGTATCTGAATCTGCACTCTGATATGTTGTTCTGAACTTGTACCTACAAGAAAAAAAGATTTTTTTGTTGGGGGGGAGGGGTTTTCCTTTTTCAAACCCTGGTTTTGGAATTAACCTCAAAGTATAATTGTAATTGCATAAGTAAAAAAAATTAAATGAACAAATTCACCTTGCTTGTAGAAGTCCTTGTGGTGGATTAGAATCCGTGAATCCACAAGTATGTATGCACCAAAAAGGATGTAGAATGTAGAATGTAGGATGTACGATGTCTTCAATAAATTGATTGTAGATCTTCAACACCAATCTTGAATGGGTTTTTTGGAATAGGAAAAGGCTTGGAGGAATGTGGATGGAGAAATCAACAAGAGGGCTCCATGGAGCTTGAACCCTTCAATGACCACCAATGGATCTCCTTGATGAATGAAGTGCTTGAGAGGTTCTTAAGAATGGATTAATGCTTCAATGGCTACTTGGCTTGCTTCAAATATTGCTTCTTCACCTTTGGATCTCACTCTTCAAGTCTTTGAGCTCTTGAAAAGATGATTATGGTTGCTTGTGGTTGTCAAGTCTTAGATTGTTACAGAAAATGAGAGGATAAAGCTTCCTTTTATATGAAACTAGGGCACAATATTCTAGAGAGGCTGACATAGGAGAATTAAATTCCAATTATACCCATATGCCTAGAAGAGGACCTATATTAAATATAATTTAATATTTGTTGTTCCAAAGACAAAAACAGCTGACCCAGAAGCGGGAATTAACTTTTTCCAAAGACCAACATCCGAAAACCCTAAAATTTTAGAATTTTAACCCTGGGCATGAAAAAGGTAGATCATGACCTAGGTAAAGGTCAACCTTGACCCTGAGGTCAAAGTCCCATTTTTCCAGTCTGGGGTGTCACAAATAGGCTGGAAAAAGTGGAAATGGGGTAGAACAGGGGGAAAAATCCAAATCTAAGTAAGGGACCCATTCCAGGAACTTGACATGACCCCAAACAACTTACTCGGAAGGCTAAACTAGTATACAATGGAAGTGGTTACATTTTCCCACTATACATTTAGCCTCCACTTTAGCAAGAGTATGGACTTGACGCAAACTATTGGTAAAGGAGATGATGAAGGATAGATAATCTTATTGAAATCAAATGGGACAAAGGAATCCTCAAGCCCCCAAGGGACTTAAGTCTTTATTAACCCTAAGATAATGATAAGAGAGACATCACCAGTTAAGGAGAAAGAGAGAGAGGGTGTGGTTACCTCACCAAATGAGAACTTATGTCCCATTGTGAACCACACGAGGAAATAGTGCAACTTGAAAGATGGAGTTGAACTGCCTAGTGAATGTGCTCACTAGTCAACCCATCAGGGAGATCGGTTCTTAAGGAAACCTTCCAACCTTGAGGGATAAAAATATTGTAAATTGAAACTGGAGGGATCAAGATATCTGTGTAAATTTAAACTAGAGGAATCAAGAGATCCTATAAAGTAAAATATCTATTATTTAAGGATTAGTCTTTAATCCATAAAGGGAAAAAGTTTGATGTTTTGAAAATATTTTGAACATGCATGTGTGCAAAAAGTGAGTAGAGTGTATGCCCCCACATTAATGTCATTACGTTTCCACTATGAGATGCCCCAAAATGAAGACAAATCAAGGGAAATATCACATAAACATACAAAGAACACAGAAGGGATCTACCTACTGTGGGGTCAGTATGATCATAAGATAACATGTATATATAGATATGATATTATTGCAAATGAATTGACATCATTCCCCAAAGAAAGTAGAACAAAAATCACAATGGAGGAAAGAAAACTCAAGAGTTACAAAGAAGAGTCTTTCTCGACCACAACCTAGAGACCAAAAAGAATCAGTTCTACCATGTCGCAGATCCAAGCGGACTACACAAGGAAAACATTTACAAACAATATCACAAGTACAAAATAACATGGAAACAATATATAGAATAGTAAAGATACATATAGAGGAATTGTATAATAGGTTTTATTCCTGTATGACCTTGTACCAACAAAGTACCAAGAGTCATATAAAAGAGTCTAAAAAACATTTAGTAAACACATTATGGGAGAAGCACAGTACAACATGCAAACACAAAAAGGGCTACCATGAAGAATAAGCTAATTAGGCTCATCACCTACTCTCCCCATCTCAGTTTATATCATTTAGGGAAGGTGGGAAACTCACAAGAGGGACTATATCAAATATAGTAGGAATAATAGCCAGTTTCAAACAAGGATCCTCTTGACAATCGCATTGCTCGATACTAGGTGTAATTGTCAATTGAATTGAAAGCATATGAGGTAAATCAATATCAAGATCAATGTCTCATATTCATCACTAAGATCAATAGGATCATCAAGAGTATCCTCCTCATGAATATTAATTAAAATAGGATCTAAGATGTGAATAGGATCATCATACTCATTCGTCTTAACATCATTATGAATATTAACTTCTTTCAACACATCAGGCATAGGTTGGTCAAAAGAAGGTAAAGAATTTAGAAGAACAAAAGCACAGACCCTAGCATTATCTCTACACTTCTTACGACGTTCATTAGCAGATTTATTATATTTTTCTTTGTTTGACACATGTTGAGAACTAGGAGGAATAACAACTGATTCATTCACAGGTTGTGTAGGAGGATTGGTAGGATTCACAGTAGGCTGATGAACGACACTAGGAATTTGAGTAATAGATCTAGTAGTAATGGATAAAGGAGGTATAGAAGGAGTGGGCAACTGACTACTGTTAAGATCTATCTGAGGCATGCTTAACTCAACAATCTTGCAATATTTATAGGCTTGATATGAACAAAAAAGGTTGTCAAGGCAAGGAGGACATGAATTAGGTAATGAAGGCCAAAATAAATCAAGAGTAGCACAATCTCTAGGCCAAGAAGGTTGATAAAAACTATGATTAATAGTTTTTACTTCTCCATTATAAATTAACTTAAGACATTTAGGAATAGGAAAAACAATAGCATGCATAAAAGTTATCCAAGGAAAACTGAATTTGACTTGAAATTGACCAGAAGTAGGAACAACAATGAAGATAGTATCTACAACTTTACCACAGAGTTCAATAGGCAAGTTAATAGAACCAAGTGCAGGATAGATAAAACCATTGAAAGTTTGGATCCATGCATCCAATGGATCATAACAATCATGTTGTAGGTTTTTCATAAAAAGATTTTCCGTAGTAATAACATTTATTAAAGATGTGGGATCAACAAGAAAACCACACATAGTTATCTTAGCAATCCCAGCATAAATATAAAGGGGACCATCGAGAGACTTAATAGTATCATAATCATCAAAGGTAATTGAAAGTTCCTGAGGTCGTTTATCCTTAGTTTGTTTTTGAGGATTAGGTGAAAATTTAAGTTGAGGTGGAGGCAAAGGATTTTGAAAATTAGGTTGAGATGAATAAACGCACTCGACATGATTAACAATGTGATTAAGATCATCCATCTTCGAATCGTAAACAATATCCATAGAAGATGGTTGAGCAATGGTATTAGTATCATGTGTAGGTAAAGGATTCATATATATTTGAAGGTTTTGATTAGGAGGAAAGATAGATTTGTTCCCATTAACATCAAAATTATCAATAGATAAAGCATTAGAATCGATTAAGCCTTGAACCTTATGCTTTAGATAATAACATTTTTGAGTATCATAGCCATTCTAGCGATGGTATTGGCAAAAATCTTTAGAATCAAAGGATTTTGAAGATATTGTAGTAGGAAGGAGAAGTCTAATAGGAGGAAAGGTAATCATATTATCACTTAACAACCTACTCATGATAGAATGTAAATATTCAGAGAGAGGAGTAAACTTACGATTCATACGAAAAGCACTGGATGCAGAAGTGGCGTTGTGAGATGCAACAACAACTTGATCAGCAACCACATTCATCTGTTTATTAATCCTTATGTAGTTGTTAGGTTTCTAAAATGTATTAGGATTAGGAGCAATGTCACTCTTTTCAACTGGAATAGGAGACATTGGAGTGTTTCTCTCAAATTGACTCACTTGTAAATGATAATGATGAAGTGCTGCACAAAGTTGTTGAAAAGAGGTAAATTTAGTAAGAAAAATCTTATCTCTAATATCCTTTTGTAAATTTGAAATAAAAATGTGCTGAATATCAATATCAGGAACATGATAAGAAATCTGAGCATACAAATGCTTAAATCTACCAATAAAATCAGCCATTTCTTCCTTGTTGTTTTGTTTACAATGCATTAAATTAGTTAAGGAAACTTGTAGACCAATATTATTTTGAAATTGTTGGATGATGGTATTAGCAAGTTTAGGAAAAGAATCAATAGAATAAGGAGGTAAAGAACAATACCATTGAAAATCCTTATCATGAAAAGATCTAGCAAATAGTTTACCTAAAATCGCATGGTCATGACCATAATCACTACAAAGGACTTGAAATGTTTTAACATGAGTAACATGATCACCATTACCATTGTAATTCTTAAGATGAGGCATATCGGCTTGCTGAGAGACAGTAGCATGAATAATTTCTAAGGATAAAGGACTACCCATGTCACATGTAGGAATACTAAACTTTGATTGAGTTAAGGATGCAATTTGTTTTTGTAAAGATGATACAATTTGAGCCAAACTAATAATTATGCAATCATTAGAAGACATAGGTGGCATAGAAATATTAGGAACACTAGGAAAAGTGTCAGAAGTGGTAGGAATGGAAGACACAACCAGTGGAACACTTGGAACCACAGTTGGAAGGGAATTGGAATAAGTAAAAGGCACACTATGATATGAAGGTTGTGAGGTAGGTAGAGATACCGGTGGAACACTCATAGGAATAGATGAAATTGGGAGAGACGTAGTCATCAAAGGAGGAGTGTAAGTAGGAATTCTAGGTAAAGGAATATAAGAAGGTCGCTCACTAGTGACATGGGGAGTAAATCCTAGATCTTGAGCCTCTTGTGCTAAAGGTTTAACATTCAAATGCAAAATATGAGTGATACCACGCAAGAGATTAATCTTGGATGGAATCTTGATTATGGTATTCTTGAATAAGCTAATTTCCCATTTTATCAAGTTTGGTTGAAATTTTTTGCACTTGTTCAGGAGGAACTCTTAAATCATCATCCTAATCATGAGATGAGTGAGAAGATTTATGCTCCATAGAAGGATTGGAATCATGAGTGATCAAATTTCCATCTGGGATCCTAAGGAAAGTTGAGGAAGACTTAGGATCAAAGGAACCCATAAGTCTATGGTTTGTTCTAACTGGGATACTATAAGTAGGACTAGAAGTGTTAAAGCTCATACACCAATGCAATGCAAATTAACTAATTTAGGAAAAACAAGATTTTTATTGTTTATTTTTTTGAAATGTAAATGCAAGAACATGCAAGATCTAACATAAAAGATGTAAATATAACACCAAAAAGAAAGAGTTGTCTATCACATGTTCACCAAAATGTAAGATAAGAAATAGAACATTTAGATATGAGAATATATTATCTTACATTTAAAGGAATTGTTTTGAAATGTAGGGGTAAATGAGATTTTCTCCTTTTATCCTTAGATACACAAATGATGGATCCAAATTTATTAACCCAAAAGGAAGGATCAATGCATAAATGAATCAATCATTTGGAAGTAAGACCAAAGAGGAAGATCTTAAATACCCATTTATTGATTTGAATGTGTGATAGGTTTAGATAGATTAATAACTTTAATTGAAATAGATAGGATAAATTACTAACCTTGAAATGTTGCAGATCTGAAGAATACTATTTTTGGGGGTCTGCACTCAATTTATGGAAAATATGAGACTGGATCTGGAATAGAAACACAAATATGAAAAAAATGAGGAAATCTTTTTCCATTCTGACACGGTTCCGATTTGCACCCTCAAGACAATGTCACCATTGAACCAGAATTTTTTATTCCGACCTAGGGCAGAATCAACCTCAAAAGTCTCTGAGAGAAAATCTATTTTCGGATCTTGAAAGTTTGCTGAAAAAGGTATCTGAATCTGCACTCTGATATGCTGTTCTGAAGCTATACCGGGAAGAAAAATGGTTTTTTTTTGGGGGGGAGGGGTTTTCCTTGGTGAACCCCTAGTTTTGGAATTAACCTCAAAGTATAATTGAGATTTCAAAAGTAAAACAAAGTATATGAACAAATTCACCTTTCTTGTAGAAGTCCTTGTGGTGGATTCGAATCCTTGAATCCACAAGTATGTATGCACCAAAAAGGATGTAGAATGTAGAATGTACGATGTCTTCAGTCTTGCTTGTAGATATTTAACACCAATCTTGAATGGGTATTTGGAATAGGAAGTCTTTGAGGAATGTGGATGGAGAAATCAACAAGAGGGCTCCATGGAGCTTGAATCCTTCAATGACCACCAATGGATCTCCTTAATGAATGAAGTCCTTGAGAGGTTCTTGAGAATGGATGAATGCTTCAATGGCTACTTGGCTTACTTCAAATCTTGTTTCTTCACCTTTGGATCTCACTCTTCAAGTCTTTGAGTTCTTGCAATGATGATTATGGTTGCTTGTGGTTGTCAAGTCTTAGATTATTAGAGAAAATGAGAGGAGAAAGCTTCCTTTTATATGAAACTAGGGCACAATATTCTAGAGAGGTCAAAATAGGATAATCAAATTCCAATTAGACCCATACCCCTATAAGAGGGCCTATATTAAATATAATTTAAGATTTGTTCTAAAAACTGAAACGACCGACTAGGAAGCGGGAATTAACTTTTTCCAAAGCCTAACATCTGGAAACCCATAAATTCTAGAATTTGAACCTTGGGCCTGAAAAAGATAGATTGTGACCTAGGTCATGGTCGAGGTCAACCTTGAACTAGGTCAAGGTGTAGGACGACCTTGACCCAAAAAGGTCAACCTTGACCCTGAGGTCCAAGTCCCAATTTTTTAGTCTGGGATGTCAGAAATAGGCTAGAAAAAGTGGAAATGGGGCAGACCAGGGGGAAAAAGCCATAGCCAAGTCTAGGACCCATTCTAGGTGCTTGACATGACCCCAAACTAGTTACTCAAAAGGATAAACCAGTCTACAATGGAAGTGCTTCCATTTTATGACTATACACAAAGAAAATAAAACTATGTACAGAGACTCCTCTCGAATCCCATTCAGGTACATGATTCTCATCACAGGTTCAGGAATCCTCAGGAGCCATTCCAGATCTACAACCTAGAATGGGCTAGAAACTTACACTACTTGCACACAGAATAAAATACAATGATTAAACACACAACCTGCAACTTTTCATTAACTGGAAAATTAGAAAACCATACAAAATACTGAAATTCTTCTCCAACTCTCTCTTTTTCTTTCTATCAAATTTCTGTCTCTAAATTATTATCCTTCTCATCCTCTCTCAATGAATTCTTGGGAGACCCTTTTTACTCTTTCCATCATTGGAACAGTCTTAACTGCCCAATCAAGTGGAAGCATCTTTTCAAGAATCATTACAACTGACCATATTGTCCAATATAGACAAGAGTCACTTTTCTCAAGCTATCATAACCACTTTTACCGAGAAATAGTATTACACACCGAGCACCAGCACCAAGTACTCTTTTGTACCCAACAATATCCTTACCGAGCATCAACATTACTAAGCACCCATGTTACCGAGCTTCAGTATCACCGAGCGTCAGTATTAATGAGTACCATTCTTATCGAGCACCAGTATTGAGCATCAATATTCCCTAGCAACATATTTAAGGTTCCTAATGCCTTGGTTGGATTTCTAGAGGCTTACAAAGTACCTCAAAAATGCACAACTAAGATAAAAACAAGCGACTAGAAAAATAGAGTGTTTCTTCATCCTTCTGACCCATTTTGCACTCTATCATTACAAGAGTGAATGAATAAACACCTTAAAAATCAAAATTAAACAAAACCAAAAATGTTCTTAAGGGTTTTTAACCCTAAGTTCTCTAGGTTCTCTTGCACCATACTCCCCTAGATCAGAGAAATCAACTTCTTGGTGATTGGATCAAGTCAGGGGTGAGGCCTAACTTCTTGAACTCGGTCTCTTGCACCCATGTAGCTTCAGAATGATCTTGTCCTTTCCATTTAATTAGATGTTCCAAGTATGTTTTTGTTATGGTCTACTTAGCAACTCTTGAATCTAGAATCTTCCCTTCTTTTGGTTTTGGCGTAACTGGAAGTTTGAGTGCTTTGAGATCTTCAGTATCTGATACTATATCAGGACCCTTTTCTAGAATATCTCTCTTATAGGACACAAGATCTGCCACATTAAAAATTGGAGACAATCCTATATCTGTAGGAAGGCTAAAATTTTAAGCATTAGATCCATACTTTTCCTGAATTGTACAAGGTCCTATCTTTCTCATCTGAAGCTTACTCAAGACACCTTTTTGTAGTCTTTCTTTGTTTAGATGTACCATGACCAAATCCCCAACTTGAAATTGAACATCTCATTTTATTTTATATATCTTCTGTTTGGTTTGTGTTGTGATTTCCACTAATGTCTTTTTCATAGTATCATGAACTTCTTACATGGATTGAGAAAAATATTTAGCATAACCACTCTTTTATGTATTACTTCCAAGATCTTTGAGTTCACATACCATTGGGATGAATCTTATACACTATTTCAAAAGGGCTCCTTCTAGTGGATCTATTGATTGTATCATTATAGGAAAATTCTGGCTGCGTAAGTAATTGATCCCATGATTATCCATATTCTTTGGTGAGGCATCTCAAGATATTTCCTAAACTTTCACTGACCATGTTAGTTTGACCATTGGTCTATGGATGATATGCCAAGCTAAACAAAAATTTTGTACCAAGCTTCTCCCATAATTTTTTCCAAAAATGACTCATAAAATTAGATTCCCTATCTGATACAACACTCAAAGGTAACCCATGTATCCTTACTTCTTCTCTAAAGAAAATATGTGCTATATAGCATGCATCATGAGTAGATTTACATGGCACAAAGTGAGCCATCTTGCTAAATCTATCCACAATCAAAAAAATAATGTCCATTCCCAGCTTTTTCTTGGGAAGTCCAACCACAAAATCCATACTGAGGCACTCCAAAGGTATATTTGGGATTGGAAGTGGTTTATACAATCCTACATTAGATCTAGTCCCATTTTCCTTTTGATAGACTATAAAAGCCTCTACATACTTCTAGACATCCCTACTCATTCTTGGCCAATAATAGCACCTGTGTACTAATTCTAAAGTTTTATGCACCCCAAAATGTCCACTTAATAAACTATTATGCTTCTCTTGTATTAAATTCTCCCTCATTGAACCTTTTGGTACACAGAGTTGTCCTCCCTTAAATAGAAGATCTTCTTGGAGAGTAAAATCAGAATACTCACTATAAAAGTAGTTTTGAAAATCCTGACATACCTTATAGGGTGCCAAAAAGTCTTCATCCAGTGGACATAGATCATTGAAGCTATCTATGCCAATGCTTTTGAACTGAATTTCTTGCACCATGAGTAACCTTCTACTCAATGCATCTACCACCTTATTCTGAACTCCCTTCTTGTGTTTGATGGTGAAGGTATAGGATTGGATGTAATCCACCCATTTCATATGCTTATGGCTCAGTTTATCATATGAATTCAGGAAACTTAAAGCCTGATTGTCAGTAAAGACTACAAATTATTTTGGAAGGAGATAATGTCTCCACTTATTTAGTGATTTTACCAATGCATACAATTCTAAATCATATGATGAGTACTTCTTCTTTGCATCACTACATTTTTCACTATGAAAAGCCACTAGTTTTCCCTCTTGACTCAAAATTGCGCCTATGGTGATATTACTGGCATCACATTCCATAGTAAACAACTTGTCAAAAATGTGAAGTGTTAGTATAGGTTGGCTTGGTATTCTTCTTTTCAAATTCTCAAATCCCTTATCAGCCTGCTCATTCCATTGGAGCTTGGCTTTCATACCTCCTTTTATGGTACAAAATAGGTGCGCTGATTTCACTAAACATCTGATGAACTTTCAGTAGAACTATGCTAACCCATGGAAGCTTCTTACTTATGTGGATGACTTAGTTGTAGGACAATACAAGATTTCTTCCAACTTGCTGGTATCCATCTTTAAGTTACCCTCTAACATAACAAAACCCAAGTATACTAGTTCTTGCTTCATGAACTCACTCTTCTCTAAGTTAATTGTCAACTTCTCCTCATGCAGTCTTTGCATGACCATTTTGAGATATCTGAGATGATCCTCCTTGGTTTTACTGAACACTAGAATATCATCTATGTACACCACAACCCATTTGCCAATGAAATCCTTCAAGACTTGATTAATTAATCTCATAAATTTGCTTGGGGTGTTGGATAACCAAAAAGGCATAACAAGAGACTCATAGAGTCCCTTGATAGTCTTAAAAGCAGTTTTCTACTCATTTCCACCTTTTATTCTTATTTGATGATACCCACTCTAAAGATCTATTTTGGAGAAATACTTGGCTCCACCGAGACAATCCATTAAATCCTCTATCCTAGGCATTGGGAACCTATAGTGGATAGTAATCCTATTTATGGCCCTAGAATCAATACACAACCTCCAAGTACCATGCTTATTTGGGGCTAGGACTATAGAAATATCATATGGACTTATTCCCTTTCTAATAAAACCTTGGTCAAGTAACTCTTGAATTTGGCTAGCAATTTCTGCATTTTATTGTGGGGTCATTTTATAAGTAGTGTTGTATGAATGGGAGGCTCCTGGAATGAAGTAAATAAGATGACTAATAGGCCTCTTAGGTGGTAGGGTAGCTAGTTGAGCATCATGAACTATGGCTTGGAATTGAGTCAACAACTCTTTGATTTCTAAAGTTAACTCTTCTCCCTTTCTAACTAGACTTCATCCTTTGGTTTTAGAACCAAAGCAAAGCCAACTCCATCTTCTTCCTCTAATGTCTTCAGGAATTATTTATCTCCTACAAATTGTATGTTAGGACCCCCTTTCTTCACTTCACCTTATTCCAAGATTGATTGTATCTTGAAATTCACTCACTCTTCCTTAAAGGAACAGGAATTCTTCACTCCATCATGCACTGCAACTCTGTCAAACTGCCAAGGTCTATCCAAAAGTAGATGACAAGCATCCATGGGCAGGATATCATACAAAACTCAATCCTTATACCTCCTTGTGGAAAATTATACCCAAGCTTGTTCATTAACTAATACATGTTGGTCTTTATTCAACCAAGTAACTCTATAAGGGTTAGTATGAGGATTCCTTTTTAACTTTAACTTTTCAATAGCTTCCATAGAAACTATGTTATTAGTAGAACCATAATCTATGATAACTTTATATACCTTACTGATTACCTTGCATTTGAATAAAAACAAAGATCTTCTTTGGCTTGGTTCTTCTTTGTTGGGCTATTTGAGGAGTGCTCTACGAATCATAGAATTCTCCCCTATCTCAGAATCTATGGTAACCTCTATTGTCCTATTGTTAGAAGACTTTTCTTGCACATAATTGACTCTTTTTCATATATATATATGTGTGTGTGTGTGTGTGTGTGTGTGTGAATGTATAGATATGTATATGTATATATATAAATATATATGTATATATATACATATATATATGTATATATATATGTGTATATATATACATATACATATATATATACATACATATATATATGTATATATGTATATATATATGTATATATATATA
>MU226082.1:2482128-2498186 GCA_018584345.1 Thuja plicata
ATATACATATACATATATATATATACATATACATATACATATATATACATATATATATATATCAGTAATACATTTCACCCTAATTTGTGATGTAAATTTCACCCTAATCTGTATATCTGTATACATATATAAATATATATATATATATATATATATATACACACACACACACACACACACACACACACATATATCCTTGACTTTTTTCGGTCTTGAAAAATTTAATTTCTACCTCTTGAAAAATAAAATTTCCACCATTTGGTGTTTCAATCTAATGAACACACAATGATGATAGGTTGTGTATTCCTATTTGAATTCTTCTTTGCGGATTTCAGGTAGCTTTTCCCACCACTGCCTTACATGGTAGTAAATAATTACACGGTCCCTAAGGGTTTTAATGTCTTGTATGGAAGACTTGGGTCACCAAAACCCTAGAAATTGGTTGTAACTCAATAATGGTTATCTGAATCAAATAATAAGTTTGGGGGCTCTTAGTGAAGTTTGTGAGATATTCTAGTGTTTGAGCTAGAATAGCGCTACAAGAAGCCATAAGGCATATTCTGATGTTTTAGGAACTCAATTTGTGGTTGGATGAATCACTGATTCTAGTCTTCAAGAATGGAGACAAATGGCCCAAAATGAGATGAATCCAATCTTACAAAGCACTGGAAGTGTGTTGCCATGATTTCTATGGAACCTACTTGAGAAGGTTGATTGAGTACTAAAGATCCTATTGGTAGAGAGGTTTAGGAGTTGGAGTTTGGAAAAATTGGTGTCTTTCCTTTAGGATTAGGGTAAAGTGGAAGCCCTATTAGGTCTAGAAAAGGGGCCTTGGAAGAGAGTCAAGCTGACTCAAAGTTTAGAAGAACACCTCTATCAGTTACCTTGCTTGCATTCAAAGTATCTATATCCTGCTTGACCACATTTGAAACAAGTGTTGGATTTAACTTTCTCCTTTCACCACTACCTTTTCCTTGATTCCAGTAGGAACTCCTATCATTCCTCCTATAACGAACATTGTCTTTAACTTTTGAGTCAGCTTTTCCCTGATTTGTAGAAGATCTGCCTCTACCTTTTTGGAATAATCATCCTTGCCCTCTTTTTTTTTTCTCATGCCTTCTATTAAGCTTCTCTTCATCCTTCAAGGCCCACTTATAAGCCTCTTCAACACTCCTAATATACAACAAAATGATTTAATCTTGTATTGGCATTCACAAACCATTAAGATACCAAGAAACTTGTTGAACCTCATTATCTATATGACCCGATCTGTTGTTCAACTTGTAGAACTCTTCAATATAAGTTTTAATGCTTAGGTATCTTCTCTTCAAGTTCTTCAACTTTCTAAACAAACTTACTTTGGTGGTCCTCAGTAAGAAACCTAAACTTCAACTTATTCACCATCATATCCCAAGATTTGATCTTATATTTACCCCTTCTCTTTTGATCTATCTAGAAATTTTCCCACCATAGGGATGCATGTCCATTTAAATTAGTGTGGACATACTTTACCTTATTTTCTTCATTAGTACCTTCAAGTTCAAAATACTTGTCCATATTTGTGAGCCAATCTATAAATTCCTCAACATCTATCTTGTCATGATAATCAGGTTGGTTAAAATGATGTCTCCTATTAACATTAATAAAATCTCTAATGAGCCTCTCCTCTTCGTGACTCAATTCTTGTTGTGCCCCATTGTTCTCTCCTTCGACTTCTGAGTCCTAATTTTGTTCATCTCCTTCTTCATCACTTGCATCTTCTATATGTTGTCCTCTTTTCTAAGAAGTCTCTACTACTTCCAATCTGGAATAAATTTGTCTCAAAAAATCTAAGACCGTTGGATCTACATTCCTAGCTCCACCTCTAGCATTTCTCCTAGCCATTTTCATAATACTTAGTAGCTATAGGTTGGATCCTTTCAACTGTCACCCCATAAGAAAACCCTAGGTTGCAAATCCTTTCACTGATATTACTTGATGCACTCAAAGATGGAGAAACCTCTAGGAGATCATTCCAATCCTTCTATCCAATACAACTCAATGGAAACAATAAGCCAATATGAATAGAAATGAGAGATCAAGATTCTATTATTATAAAAAAAATATTTACAATAGATCTACAACATGCAGTCTTACATGCCAAGTATACATGCTTGATTATGATTAGAGAACCCTTACAAATGCTATCCAACTAATGCCAAATAATCTTATGAAAATCACATTCCATTAGGAATGAGTCCATAAGCTTATAAAGCAATCACAATGCCAAGTTGACTGAGAAAAGATCACATTTCCCAATAATTGAGAAAATATATTACAAAAAATAGGTCAGGACCTAAATAATCTAGCAAAACCTCAAAATAAAGAAATAAGAGATGCATTCATGCAATCAGTTCAGCCTCAAATATAACAATGAGATGACATGATTGTGTATGAAAATTTCCATCGGAAGATTGGAAAATGATCGAAAAACACAATAAATGACCAAGAAAATGAAGAATAGGACAATCAAGAAAAGACTCTGCAAAATCTCACACGCAATGAATCCAAAGTTTGTGTGATCATAGGATAAAGTCCAACATGAAGCCATGAACATACTTTAGCGAACACAACACAAAATAACAACCACAAATTGACCACTAAAAGAAACACATGATTAATGAACATAAAACACATATTATTGTTTGATGCAATATTTCTAAGATCCCAAGATTATCTTGCATCAGTTTGTTTGACCATAAATTATTTTTCCCACTAACTACATGTATACATGGGTCAAGATTAATTGCAAATAATCTACAAGTGATGCACTCTGATAATTTATACCAATAGATTCTTTCAACCTCCTCATCAAAGCCTCTAATTGAATTTTTTTATTAACTCTTTGGTTTAAAAGATTTTCCCACATCCCTAGGAGATGTCTATGGATTGATTGAGGAGGTCAAGGTACATTTTCTTCATGAACTTCTTCATGAGGAGGTGGCTTACGATTTTGTTGAGGTAGCTTAGTATCTGCTATAATTTAAAAGAAAATTTTAATTTAAACCCATTATTAAACTTATATTTCAATAATTTAAAAGAGTCTAAAAATATAAATATACTGATCTCTTCGACCTGCTCAACACACTGTCAATTTTTGTGATGGTCTATTTCACCTATGAAGAGAATTTGGTTTCCAATTTTGTGTGTGCTATTTTATATCTCAGTAAACTTCTCCTTGTGGTTTCAAATGGTGTTTCAAAATATATAATATTTTATATATGGTGTGTGTCATATAGGGTGCACATCATATATGGCACACGCCATATAGTCTTGGTGTTCCTGAGCCTTAGGTCTGGCACACCAAGTAATAAGGTGTGCATCATATAGCATATGGCTCATGCCATACCGCTTTTGGGAGACAAAGACATTGAGTGGAAAAAATTTTGTCCCCCATCTTTGTGCGCTTACCTTCTTATCCCTTTTGTTTATGGAGTGACATTGTTATCACTATAGTATTGGGGTGTGAAAGGATAGAGAAATGCCCCTTATTCTTTGTTGGTATACTGTAGCCGCAATCTTCTAGTGTTTTTAGTAGTAATAAATAGGAACAATATATGGTGAAGTCAAACACAATATTTGATGTAGGATTTTGTGAAGCATTTCTCACCCCTGTTTTGTAAAATCCCTTTTTTTTTAAAGTATATAATATACTGGCTACACCCCCACTAGCTATGTTTTTCTCATAAAAAATAGGATCATATTTGCCTTATTCCAAGGGTATAACATGAGGAGATAATGTATTTTGTGAAATAATATGTTAATTATTGAGATCTTTTATAGTTGTATTAGCTAAAATTTCAATAAAATGACTATTTATCTATTGTTGTTAATATAAAATTGTTAGAATAACTGAGAGGGGGGTGAATCAGTGGCCTTAAAAATTTATCCAATAAAATTTATATGTCAAATATACACCTCTAGTTATCTTCAGTCCTAAAAGATGAATGACTTTAAAAAATCTTATCAAATAACTATTGCTAGGAGTTCACTGTTAATCCTTATTTTTAAGGGTATGTGTAGGATTTTGGTATGCCAAAAAGTGGCGATGTGAAAAAGGAATCCTGATTGGTAGACTTATTGAAAAATAGCTCTAACTTTCAAATGGTATATAATTTTTTAAATCTGAAACATGTGTCACATTCTATGCTTTGCCTACTACAAGAAAAAAACAAGAAAACTTCAATTTGATGAAGTTTAAACTAAGTTAAGGTGGTCAGACACGAGATTTTTTTATATTCTGGAAAAGTTGTAGAAGAAAAATCATAATCAATTATTTAATTGGAAACACATTTCAAAAAAATATGTGTCACATCCAGACATTAATCTACTACTTATATCTAGAATCTAGTAAAAAAATATTATCATTTGGTCGTGTTTAAGGTGGTCAGACATATGCCTACGTCGTATCTTTTTAGTCCTTTTTGATAGACTGATTTAAAAATAGCTATAACTCTCAAATGGTATAACTTTTTTGAAATACAAAACATGAGTCACATTTTATGCTTTTCCTACTACAATTTAAAACTAAAAAAAATCAATTTGATGAATTTTAGACTAAGTTAAGGTGGTCAGACATGAGATTTTTTATATTCTTGAAAATTTGTAGTAGAAAAATCATAATTAATTATTTACTTTGAAAAAAATTACAAAAAAGTATGCGTCACATCTGAACACGAGTTTACTACTTATATCTAGAATCTTGTAAAAAAATATTGTCATTTTATTGTGTTTAAGGTGGTCAGACATACACCTTCTTCTTATCTTTTTCTTGAAATTCTCATATTACTGCATTAAAATTTGAAATTTTACCATATAGAATAATTTTTTTTAATGAAGAGATAGTACCTTAGAAACTAGATTCAATTTTCTATAGATTCTCTTCTTACACATTTTTGATATAAGATTGATAACTTGTCCAAATGTTTACGTCAACTTTCCTAACCCTGATTTTCTGAATTTTCATTGCCACTTAAGGCCTAGTTGGGCATACCATGATCCTACACATAACCTTAAGCTTTACCAAATTGTAGTCTAGTATTTACCAAAATATAGTAAATAACTTAGTGTTTACTGATCAATCCTATTTTAGTAATGTGTAAAGAAAAACATCAAAGTAATGAACCATATACACATTTGACACATGGAATTTTAACGTGGAAACCCTGTTAAGGGAAAACCCACTTGGGACCGGTAACCCAAAATTTTCACTCTTGGCAACTGAGCTCGGTGAAGAGCCAACCCTATAAAGGGTTACAAACACACTATTAAATGCAACCTTGTTAGAGGATTTAAATATAATTTTTTGTCACCTGATATCTGGAATTCACTATGCTATCTTCATGACCAAAATTTTTTATACTCCTTGGGATGTATCTCAATATAGAAATGATTGTTAAGTCTTGCTGGGTAAAGAGAATTTCTGATCCAATGGTTAAACTAAAATAGTAAATGATATATTCATAAATACAACTTACATTTGAATATTTTCAGATCTATTGTAAGCTCATAATACCTTTTTGATGAATGTTTCTCTTTAATACCTTTTCTCCACTTCTTTCTGCTCACTGATGTTGTTTCTCTGTTGCTTGGTGTCCACAGAAACACTTAGCTCTGTTCTTCAGATTATTTGATCAGGTCTGTAATGAATACTAATTTCTTCATCATAATTCTCTTCAGCATCTTCTTCCCTATTCACCCATACCAATTCATAATGAATTATCTTGTCTCTTTTATAGACATCATTATGACCATTTTCAAGTTCTTGTCTTTCTTGTTCTTGGCGTGATCCAAAAATCTCGCCATTCTTTCTTTAAAAATTTCTTTAGGTTTATCCGTAGCTTTCTCTTTCACAACTTGAATAAAACTATCTTTAAAGCTCTAGCTTATCTCTAGATTTTAACTTGTTGATGAAAATAATGTAATCAACTAGATAACTCCATGTTTAGCTCCTACCAGCTAAGTCTTTTGTCATTTCTAAACTTTAGTTCTGATCGGTGTTTAATTCCTTGTTTGCTCAGTCTTTGACTTAAGTTGTCCTCAGGCATCTTTGTCTTTTCGTCAGGGTTGTCTTACCATCGGAAAACACTATGACTTTCAGTTTTTCTCAGGTATCTCTTTGGTTCTTCTCATCGGTAATGCTTGCCCGGGTATCACTGTGACTCTTTTCTTGGGGTTCTCTATCCATCGGTGTGCACTGTCCATCGGTTTTTGTTGTCACTTGGTGTATTATGAATGCTTATGAATTACTGATAACATAACCTTTATTTCTTTGGTTCTTTGAAGTCTTTGACTATATGTATATAACCAATCAGATTAGATCAAGTTGACATCAATGACAATACAATACATTAACTAATTTAATGTCTTGTCTTAAATTTCTGCATCTCGGTGATCATCAACTTAACAACTTCAAAAATTCAATCAGTTATAGTTCATCAATCTCTCCCTTTGGCAATAATGGAAACACACTACATAATACTAATACATTATGAAATATATCAGTTGTAGTTCATCAAACTTTACCAAACTTATTGCTCTATAACCAATACAAATGTATGACTCTTGGTAAGCTTTTCTAGCTTAGATTTGATTCTTACAAAGTACTCTCTTTATTCTTCAATCCCTTCACTGGATAGATGTAGCGACTTCAAATTTTGTCTCTCCTTTGACTGCTCCTCTCTCTGATGGTTATCTCTTTTTTCCTTTGACAATAATATATTTGTTAGAATACTTCTCTGCCTTTGGATGTATTCTATCCCTCATGACTCTGATGGATATTTCATATGGATATACTCTCTCCCTTAATTCATATCTCCATCATAAGTTACATCTCTCACTTTGAATATTCTCTCCCTTTGACAACAATGCCAAAGCCATTTCTCTTTATTTAATATATTCCTTGAATTTCCTTTCCATCATCAAAATAGCTTTGTATTAGCTAATAAATATCTCTGGTGTTCATTGCAGATAAGTACCTTTCTCTGTACATATGTATATTTGTAGTCCATCTCTTTTCTTGCATCAACATGAATGATCTTCTGATTGTGTGTAGGCTGATGCAACCTCCTAGTCAGCTTAGTGACCAATAGAAAAGGGTCGGACCCCTAGTCTCTTTCTCAAGTACTCAAATGTATCTTTAGGCAATGGCTTGGTGAATATGTCTGCTAATTGTTCCTTTGATTGAACATATTATAGTATCACCTCTTTCTCTTGAAATTTTTCTCTTAAGTAATGATACTTGATAGCAATATGCTTAGTCTTAGCATGCATGACTAGATTCTTTGAAATATTAATTGCACTTGTATTGTCACAATAGATAATCATTGGTTCAAGAATTTTCATATTCATACCTTCCAGTAATTGTTTGATCCATGCAATATTAGAGAAATTTGTAGCAGTAGCCACATATTCTCCTTCTGTAGTAGATTGTGAGATTCATCCTTGTTTCTTACTTATCCATGTGACAAGTCTATCACCCATGAAGAATGCTCCTCGTATTGTGCTCTTCCTGTCATCTAGGTTTCCATCCCAATCAACATCTGTATAGACTTGAAGCTCAAATTTTCCTTTTTTGTTATACCAAAGACCATAGTCCTTGGTATTCTTTAGATATCTCAGAATTCATTTGACAAAAGTCATGTGTGATTCCTTGGGATTAGCAGAGAATCTTGCAACTATTCAGACTGCATGTGTTATATCTGGTCTAGTATGACCAACATACATTAACTTTCCAATTATAGAACTATTTAGGGTTTGATTTACCTCGGGTGACTTGTCTTCATTTGTCACCTTGCATTCAGTTGCCATAGGTCTTCCAACTAGCTTTGAGTCCTCCATATTGAAAACTTCCTTGATGTATTTTGATTGAGTGATGTATATGTATGTTTCCTATTGAATAATATGTAGACCAAGAAAGAATTTGATCTCCCCAAACATTGATATTTCAAAATCTTTTCTCATTTAATTAGCATATGATTTGCATAATATATCATTACCTCCAAATATGATATCATCAACAAATATTTCAGCAATCAAAATGTTATCATCGATATCTTTTTTTAAATACAGATTAATGTTTTCACTAGTTCTTACAAATCCAATACTTATCAGATAGGAGTGAAGTCTTTCATACCATGCTCTCGGTGCTTTTTTTAATCCATACAAGGCTTTGTGTAATCTACAAATCATGTTTCTCTTGTTAGGATCAACAAACCCTTCTGGTTGTTCAATGTGTACTTCTTCCTCTAGTATTCCATTTAGGAAAGCAGATTTGACATCCATTTGGTATACCTTGAATCCTTTGTATGCAGCATAAGCAAGTATAATTATGACTCCTTCTAGTCTAGTAACGGGTGAAAAGGTTTCTCCATAGTCAATACCTTCTTCTTGTGCATATCCCTTGTATACTAATCTTGCTTTATTTCTAGTGACTTCTCCATTCTCATTCAACTTGTTTCTAAATATCCATTTGGTACCGATGATATTTTTGACATCTTCTCTCCGTACTAGTGTCCATGTTTTTTTCTTCTCTATATGTTCTATCTCTTCATTCATAACACTAACCCATTCTTCATTTTCAAGTGCAGTATTAACCAATTTAGGCTCAAAATAAAAAATTAAACATCTAGTGTTCAGTGACTTACTTCTTCTTCTCATTCCATCCTTCTTGTCTCCTATGATCTAATTCTATGGATGGTGTCTTCTGACATACTTGGAAAGTATTGTTTCACCTCTTTGTTCATCATTATAATAATCATCTTGTCCTTCATTCTAATCTCCATCGCTCGGTACATCCTGTTGAGTAATTTCCTAATTTTTTATGTTTACAGCCTGATTCTCAGGTGCATTGTTCTATCGCTCGGGAGTGATACACTATTTCTTAGGCATAGTTTCAGGTTGTTCATGTTAGAATAACAAGCAGAAAAATGCAAATATTAACACATAGAAGAGAACACAATAACACAAAAATTTAATGTGGTTCACCCAATCCCTGGGCTACGTCCACCAACAACGAGTCCAATGTCTTTATTATTATCCAGCGATTACAATCTGAAACCTGCAACTTAATACCCTCATAGGAAGCTATGAAAATCCCTCATACATGTGAATCTCAAACCCTAAGCCCTTTTCACAAGTATTTTTGACTTAACCTAATTAGGGAAAAAAATACTCTGACTAATACAAAATTGATGGCTCTGCCCCTTGACCCCACCTGGGGCGCTGCCCCAGGACCCCGCAAGGGGCTTTGCCCCTTGACTCCGAGCTTGGGGGTGCTGCCCCCAAACCCCTGTAGATAAGTCTGGGGGGAAACCATGCCAAAAGAACCTGAGTCTGATTAGGCACCACATACATAATAGTTCACTGTAGAAAAACTTTTTGTAGTCTTATAATTCCCTTATTCTCTCCTCATCAATTTTCTCTTTAAATTCATCTATTCTGGTATTTGCACTTTCAAATATTTTGTTAGAGGTTTTTTTAAGACATTTATAAGCCTTGCTCTTGGTAGAATACCCTAAAAATATTCCTTCTTCACCTTTGGATTCAATTTTTCCATTTCTATCATCTTTCAAAATATAGAATTGACTTCCAAAAATTTTGAAGTAACTTACATTGGGTGTGTATCCATACGATAGCTCATAGGGTGCCTTATTTGTGTCTTTCTTCAATTGAACTTTGTTCAATGTGTAGACAACATTACTGACAGCTTCCCTCCAGAATGTTTGACTGATTCTTTTCTCAATCATCAATGTTCTTGCATAATAAATAATTGATTTGTTCCTTCTCTCAGCAATCCCATTTTGTTGTGGTGTTCTTGGTGCAGAAACCTGTCTTTGAATTCCATGCTCATTGCAAAATTTAGTGAATTCATCATAAATAAATTCTCCTCCTCTATCTGATATTAAGCATTTTAGTTCCTTTGCACTTTGTTTTTCCACAATAGCTTTATTCCATTTAAACATCTTAAATGCTTCTGATTTTTATTTTAATAACATAATTGTCATCATTCTAGAATAATCATCAATAAAGAGAATGAAATATCTATCTCCATAGTAGCTCTTTGTTCTCATGGGTCCACATAGGTCAGTATGGACTAATTCCAGAATGGCATTAGATGTGGAGGTTTTTTCTCTTGAAACTAGACTTTGTCATTTTACCTTTTTGACATATCGTACACATGACATGGTCAGGTTTTGACATTCTTGATAAGCCTCTTACTTTCCTTTTATTTCTTATCCTAACCACGTTTTCAAAGTTCACATGACATAACCTCTTATGCCACAACCATATGTCTTCATTTCTAGCCATTAAACAACTAGTGTTAATATCATCAAGATAGAATAGGTTACCTTTTGTCTATTCACTAGTTCTGATCAACCTTCTTGATTCATTAAAGATCTTTGCCTTGTTGTTCTCAAATATAACTCAGTGACCTATGTTATTTACCTATGAAACACTTAATAGGTTATAGTTAAGTCCTTTTACCCAGTATGCATTTTC
Source organism: Thuja plicata (assembly GCA_018584345.1). Taxonomy (NCBI): domain Eukaryota; kingdom Viridiplantae; phylum Streptophyta; class Pinopsida; order Cupressales; family Cupressaceae; genus Thuja; species Thuja plicata. The sequence goes on from MU226082.1 coordinate 2,492,668, forward strand.
ACATCTGATCAAATTATTCAACATTATGGTTCATTTATCTTCAACCGGACAAGGTGATTCATTACCCATTCTTACTAATCCACCATTATAGCATTCAAAAGTTTCAAACTTTTCCTTATTTCCAATCATGTGGTGAGTACAACCACTATCAATAATCTAGACATCATTTTTACTAACCTTAGATATGAGTGCAGTTTCTACATACCTTTCCTCTTCATCTGAATCATCCTTCATAGAAACAAATACCACCACAATATCTTCATCAGATTCAGTGTCAGTATTCTCATCTTTGTTTTCAGCCAGGTAACAAGCTTTATTTCCTTTGTCCTTTTATTCTTGGTTATCTCTTTTGTCAGACTGTCGATTACTTCGGTAATCTCGGTCATCACCTCTATCAAACTTCTTTTCATATGATTTGTCATTGTTTCTGTCTTCTTTTCTCTTGTTAGGACATCTAGCAGCAAAGTGTCCAATCTCTTTACAATTGAAACATACAAGTGGTAATTTACCTTTGTATCTACCTTTGCCTCTCTACAATATTCTTGCCATTAGTGCTTCAATCTCATCAAGATCCTGGTCATCACTATCACTTTTATTATCATTTCTCATAGTGTGTTTATGACTTGACTTACTTATTTTCAAAGAAGTTTTGAATGCATACTCACTAGATGGTAAGACACTATTGTCAAAGTTATCCATCTAAAATGAAATGAGTCTACCAGCCAAACTATCTAGAGTGACATTATTGTTTGCTACTGCTCTCATTTCTTCTATAGCAGATACTCTAATAGTATAAACAGGCAGTAAGGTTCTTAATTTTACTTACCACTATTTCTTCTTCAATTACACCTCCAACTCCATTGATATCATTGACTACCTCTTTGATTTTGCAGCTACGGTGAGTGATGTTTTCTCCTTCTTTCATTCTTAGGTCATCAAACTTTCCTCTTAGGATTTCTACCTTAGCTCTTAGCACATTTGCATCTCCTCAATGTACTAGCTTCAATTTGTCCCACATTTGCTTTGTAGTGGTGCATGTTTTGACATCTTCAAATTCAACATCGGAGAGTTAGGAAGAAAGTTCTATCATCATAGAATTGTGCTCATGATTTTCTCTCAATTGATCAAGTGTCTGAGGTCCTGTAGGCAACACATATTCAAAATCCAAGTATTGAGTAACATCATTTCCAATACCTGGTAGGTGGAATGTTATCCTGCTTTGCCATGATGCAAAGTTGTCTTTGTTAAACTTAGGAACATACCATTTTCTCATCTTGTGATCTTTTTCTTGAGTCTTTAAATCCCTTTCTAAGCACAAAAGCTCTAATATGAATTGTTACAATAACTCAGAGGGGGGGTGAATCAGTGGCCTCAAAAATTTATCCAATAAACTTTATATCTCAAATATAAACCTCTAGTTATCTTAATTCCTACAAGATGAATGTCTTTAAACAATCTTATAAAATAACTACTACTAGGAGTTCATTGTTAATCCTTATTCTTAAGATTTAGCGAATAGTAGTCTAGTCTTTACCGAAATATAGTAAATAACTTAGTGCTTACCGATCAATTCTATTTTAGTAATATGTAAAGAAAAACATTAGAGTAATGAACCATATACACATTTCACACATGGATTTTTAAGGTGGAAAACCTGTTAAGGGAAAAACCACTTGGGACCGGTAACCCAAAATTTTCACTCTTCTAAAGTGAGCTCAGTGAAGAGCCAACCCTATTAAAGGTTACAAACACACTGTTAAGTGTGACCTTGTTAGAGGATTTAAATATATAATAGTTTGTCACCTGATATATGGCATTCACTATGTTATCTTCATGACCAAACTTTTTGATACTCCTTGTGATGTATCTTAATATAGAAAGGATTGTTAAGTCGTGCTCAGTTAAGAGACTTTCTAATCCAATGGTTAAACTAAAACAATAAATGATCTATTCATAAATACAACTTAGACTTGCAGATTTTCAGATCTATTGTAAGCTCATAATACCCTTCTGATCAATGTTTCTCTTTAATACCTTTGTTCAACTTCTTTCTACTCGGTGATGTTGATTCTCTGTTGCTCGATGTTCGTAGAAAATTTTAGCTCTGTTCTTCAGCTTGTTTGATCAGGTCTGTAATGAAGACTTATTTCTTTACCAAAATTCTCTTCAGCATCTTCTTCCCTATTCACCCATACCAATTCACAACGAATTAGCTTGTCTCTTTTATAGACATTATTATGACCATTTTCAAGTTCTTGTGTTTCTTGTGCTTGACGTGATCAAAAAATCTCGTCATTCTTTCTTTAAAGCTTGCTTTAGTTTTATCCGTAGATTTCTCTTTGACAACTGGAATAAACTTATCTCTATAGCTCTAGCTTATCTCTAGCTTTTGTGTTGTTGATGAAAACAATGTAATCAACCAGTTAACTCCATGTTTAGCTCCTACTAGCTAAGTCTTTTGTTATTTCAGAACTTCAGTTCTGATCGGTGTTTAACTCCTTGTTTTCTCGGTATTTGACTTCATTTGTCCTTGGGCATCTTTGTCTGTCTGTCAGGGTTGTCTGTCCGTTAGGAAACACTATGAATTTCATTTCTACTTGGGTATCTCTTTGATTTTGCTCATCAGTAATGCTTGCTCGGGTATCACTGTGACTCTTTTCTCGAGGTTCTCTATCCGTTAGTGTGCATTGTCCGTCGGTGTTTGTTGTCATTTGGTGTATTCTGAACTCTTATGCATTACTAATGACATAACCTTTATTTCTTTCGTTCTTTGAATTCTTTGACTATATGTATATAACCAATCAGATTATATCAAGTTGACATCAATGACAATACAATACATTAACTGATTTAATGTCTTGCATTAACTTTTTGCATCTTGGTGATCATTAGCTTAACAACTTCAAATATTCAATCAGTTATAGTTAATCATAAAATATGTGTGTAAAAGTGAGATTTATTTCCAATAATGTAATATCATAAACAATGAAGAGGTCTATTTTGTATGTTAAATGGTTCTATTATTAAATAAAATAGCTACACGATTCATTCTTATTTCCTAATAGTTCCCTAACTAATGTCCTATTTACTTTAATTATATGTCATTCTAAGTGTTGAATTTTCATACTTTGGTTAACACTTCAATGACTAGTTTCCTTATTAGGTGGAAGATTTTACTTGGGATAATGGAGGAAAATATATAAATTTGGGAGATGCAATCATATTCATGGTACTTTCAAATGACTAAATTATCCTTATGATTGAATTAAAGATAAAGAAAAAAGTGAGATGTGAGATTGAGAAACTAAAAGGGGCCAGAATAAAATGAATAAGAAATTATTTTAATATTTAATTGAGTTAGGCACAAAAATAGCGCAGATTAGTTACTAGAATGACATATTTTAGAACAAGACCCTAATAAGTACAAAATAAAATTAAAATTGATAAACTTTACTCTCTTCTCCTTAAAACCAATATATTTAGTATATAAATTATATTGAAATGATCAATATAAGTATCATCCTCCTTCAATAACTTAATATATTATTGAATTAAACAATAGAAAATCTAATAACAATTTCACATATCATTTACATTACAATATATCAAATAATTACTTTTTTACTTTTTATTAATACATCTTAATTAAGATTACATTAAATAAAAAAATTAGTGCATTATTAAGAACAAATAAACTAGTACAATATTAAGAAAAAAATAGTACAATATTATCAAAAAGAAAAAGAAAAAAAATAAGAGAACAGTAAAAAGACACAATCATGAGTTCAAACTAGATTACAAAAGGATTTAGCCTTGTTATTATTATATTACTATGAATCCATGGTTTTACCAAATGAAGGATAAGCATCTTGATCATTAGATTTCCTCAAAACATTATTGGGGGTTGGAATCATCAATTGGGTTTATTCATTCTTCTAAGGAAGTTGTCGGATGCCAACAAGATGATAAGCAGTGCATAGAGCTAGTTGGTGGTGTCTAGCCAACCAGAATCCCACCTAAGAAATGACAAATGCAAAGACTGAGACCGTCCTCCCTAAAAAGCACTCACTGATATTTAGAATTATCCTTGGCGCAGAGAGCCACAAAATCCCTCACAAAAATAAAGATTAGAAGGCAAGCTATGATAGGACGTAGCATCAGTTGTTGCAGTGGTTATCCAGCAGCTGTCTCGGCCCCTTCGCCATCACAGTCACTTTCATACCATAACAATCCAAGAGTCCTTCCAGTGGACCTACAAAACGAAGTTGCAGTGGATTGTATTTGGCACTATATTGATTTGGATGACAGAAGGAGACATGTTACGTGGAACAATGAATGCACCAGATTACCGAAGGAGTAGAGGAAAAGGAAAAGGAATCATGGTGAAGTAAATACTCTTTCAATCAGTCAACACACGATGTACCGTGTACACGTAGGAAATTCATTTGAGAACAGTAGCGTCAGCATCATATTAAAGATGATTGACGACGAAAATAGTCTGAATTCAGTGGCTCTACTTCTTAGTACTATCTTTCCACAATGTGCAAAGAGAAAATGAAGATTCAAACAAGTAAGCCAATTTTATACGTTGAAGCATCCTGGAAATCTAAATCGCATGTGAAAAAAATTGATATTTTCTTGAGTAATTTTTTTATTAGTCAGTAAGAATTGGGCATTGACTATGTATCTAATTTATTTTAGGGTTTGTGATTTTGGAATTACATGTAGGACTTTGACATATTTCTTATTAATGTTTTTTTTAATAAATATGTATTATAGACTATTTGTCTATGTAGATTCAAATGAAATTTATTATTCACTATTTATCTATGTAGTCTATAATTGATTGAAATCATTCTAAAGAGTAAAACTTAGCTTGAGTAATTTTTTTATTAGCTAGTAAGAATTAGGCATTGACTATGTATCTAATTTATTTTAGAGTTTGTGATTTTGGAATTACATGTAGGACTTTGACATATTTCTTATTAATGTTTTTTTAATAAATATGTATTATAGACTATTTGTCTTTGTAGCTTCAAATGAAATTTATTATTCACTATTTATCTATTTAGTCTATAATTGATTGAAATCATTCTAGAGAGTAAAACTTAGCTTGAGTAATTTTTTTATTAGCTAGTAAGAATTCGGCATTGACTATGTATCTAATTTATTTTAGGGTTTGTGATTTTGGAATTACATGTAAGACTTTGAAATATTTCTTATTAATGTTTTTTTAATAAATATGTATTATAGACTATTTGTCTATGTAGCTTTAAATGAAATTTATTATTCATTATTTATCTATGTAGTCTATAATTGATTGAAATCATTCTAGAGAGTAAAACTTAGCTTGGGTAATTTTTTTATTAGCTAGTAAGAATTCGGCATTGAATATGTATCTAATTTATTTTAGGGTTTGTGATTTTGGAATTACATGTAGGACTTTGACATATTTCTTATTAATGTTTTTTTAATAAATATGTATTATAGACTATTTGTCTATGTAGCTTCAAATGAAA
>MU226082.1:2515430-2532220 GCA_018584345.1 Thuja plicata
TCATCAAGGAGAAGCATAGCAGAGGATTGGCTGGACATTTTGGTCATGATAAAACTCTTGCTTTGGTTAGTGAGAATTATTATTGGCCACAGTTGCAACAAGATGTGAAGAAGTTTGTACAGAGTTGCAGAGTATGTCAAATGCCAAAAGGAGTGAAGTAGAATACAGGGTTGTATCAGCCATTACCTATACCAGAGAATCCTTGGGAGGATATCAGTATGGACTTTGTTCTTGGTTTACCGAGGACTCAACGGGCACATGATTCAATCTTTGTGGTGGTTGACAGATTTTTGAAGATGGCACATTTCATTCCCTACAAGAAGACCAATGATGTTGTTCATGTAGCAGAATTATTTTTTAGAGAAGTGGTGAGGCTACATGGTTTGCCAAAGACCATAGTTTTAGATTGAGACACTAAGTTTGTTGGATATTTCTGGCGTACACTGTGGAAGAAGTTGAAGACAGATTTGAAGTTCAGTTCATCACATCATCCACAGACTGATGGACAGACAGAGGTGGTGAATAGGAGTTTGGGGAATTTGCTGAGATATTTGGTTGGAGATAAGCCAATAGGATGGGATTTGATTTTACCACAGGTAGAATTTGCATACAATAATTCTGTCAACAGGAGCACTGGTAAATCACCATTCCAGATTATATATGGAATTAGTCCAAGAAATGCATCTAAATTGAGGAAGATAGATAAAGGAGAAATAAGTAGTGCTGAAGCTGAGGATTTTGCAGAACATTTGAAGAACATCCATGAGGAGGTGATGAAGCACATTCCCAAGATGAATGCACAGTATAAAGCTAAGGTAGATGAGAGGAGGCACAAAGAATTTTAGGTTGGGGATGAAGTCATGGTTCATTTGCGGAAGGAGAGATTTCTAGTGGGTACATATAACAAGTTGAAAATGAAGAATTTTGGGCCATGTAAGATACTAAAGAAGCATGATTCAGGAAATGCATATGAGGTAGAATTGCCTAGTGAGCTGAATATTTCACTAGTGTTTAACATTTCAAATTTGATAGAGTATCATGAAGGAGGTGTTGAAGATGAGATCACAATGGCACAGTGGAGTATTCCAGCAAGTAGTTCAGATACCAAGGAGATTGAAGACATACTGGACAGTTGTGTTGGTAGAAGCACAAGGAATAGGACATATGAAGAATATCTGGTCAAGTGGAAAGGATGACCTATTGAAGATTCATCATGGCTAACAAGGGAGAAGGTTAACCATCTTGGTTTTCCTCTACACACCTGAGACGTGATAGGGTCACTTCTCAAATTACCCCGGGTGTCTGATGCAGGAGCATCCTGGGTGTAAGGGCAATCTTGCATCACCCAAAAAATATGTGTTTTTCTATTCAATAAGGGATATTTTGTACAAAGCTACTATTTTTGGAAACTTACTATTTTTAGTAAGTTGGTCGTTTGAACTCAGAATGTTCTAATTTTCTAGGTGAAGGTTCATCTTAGTCATATAAGAATGCCAGTTGAATTTCATAGCCAGATCATCTGTATTGGCGAAGTTATTAAGGATTTACTGTTGAGATTTTAGGGTGAAAAATCTTTGAGCTCAATTTTTAGGACCTTAGAGGCTCCGGATCAAGGTTGAACCCCCATTTTACTAGCACTTCGCAAGTCAGGCACTGTAGATCACGATTTCCCCTTTTCAGAAAGTGGTTATAATAGCCAATCAGAGCTACGGTTCAAAATTTATGGCTTCCGGAAGTTGGGCTACCTAATCTCATGTTTTATAAATATTTAAAGCCGACCCTTTTGTAATAAAAGTGAAAAATAATTAAATGCTAAGGGTAGTCGGCCTTAATGGCTAAATTTCTGGAACCTTCTCGGGCAGTGGAAATTGCCTGTACAAAGAAGGCCTATAGTGTTGTCTAGGGCAGTTCTGGGTAGATCTGGGTAATAATTTGAGGCTTTGTCCTACAGAATATTGTAAGGGAAATGCCCATGTGACTTTGCATATTGTAATTCTGAAAGTTTGTAATTCCACATTTGTGGAGATAATAAGAAGCCCATTTTCTGTTCTTGCAAATTGTTGTTGCTTCTCTAATTTTGTTATGTGTTTGTGGCATTAATGGGAGCACCCTTCATCAAGGTTGACTCATTATAGTAGCACCGGTCTTACCTAAAGCCTATTGAAAGTCTAAGAAGGAGGCTGATTCAAGGATGGTAATAAGATTTGCATAAAGCCTATTGACAGTCATGAAACTGATTCAAGGATGGTAGCATAGATGCTAGATACTAAGTGACAACCTATGTATAAAAATCCTCTAACAAGGTCGCACTTAATAGTGTGTTTGTAACCTTTAACAAGGTTGGCTCCTAACAGGGCTCACTTCAGAAGAGTGAAAATTTGGGTTACTGGTCCTGGTGGTTTTTTCCCTTAACAGGGTTTCCATGTTAAAATCCTTGTGTTATATGTGTATGGTTCATTACTTTATTGTTTTACATTCTACATATGCATTTATGGATTGATTGGTATACTCTACATATTTACGGAGTATCGGTAAATATAATTTACTGCTTATCGGTTATCAAGGAGAATAATAATAGACAAGGTAAACCAACTAACAGTTATTTGTTTCAAGTATTTCAAAGGCATGCATCTTGTTGGGACTTAATAATTTGAGAAGTATTGATTGGTGGATTAAAGTTTAAATTGAATAAATTTTTGAGGCCACTAATTCACCCACCCCCCTCTTAGTTATTACTAACAGGTCTTACATACATTGTAAGTATGACATAGTGGGAATTGATTATATATCAACTTAGATGGAGTATATGACTGACAATGGAGTCATGAGAGAAGAATACAAACATATTAATCAGCTGAGCATAATGAAAATTCTAGATTTATGCAAATTTGATAAGATGAATGGTTCAAAATATTGTTAAGTAGGGTTCATGATCAGTTTATCTAGATTGGTGATCAACCTGTGAAGATTTTTAGTGACCTAATCCATAAAATCACTGGATTGGACAACACCTGAGTCATCCCTATTGTGGAGAAATATGTGAAGAAATAAGTTGAAACCCTAACTCATTCCAAATGGGACAGACCAAAAATGACAGTAAATGACATCTTTCAGCAAGATGTAAGATTGATTACGATGATACTTGGGTACAAATTCTACTATAGTAATAGACCTAATTCAGTATCTGCTGGAGTCATCATGATGACATTGAGAATGGTGAATGAAAATGTACAATATAATCTATGCAAAGTTCTGGCACAACAATTCCTTGAGAATGTGAAGCTTGTGAAGAATGACAAATCAAAAACCTTCAGATTTGGTTCATTGTTAATGCATATGTTCATTCATATTGAGTACAAGTTTCTTGGTTTACATCCTAGTGGCTGGAAGTCTAGAGCACCTACTGGCATATTGATTTCACAGCTACAAAAGATAGAATGCTACTTGGGTTGATGGTGTATTATTTGGTATGATCAAGATTCTATAGAGACAAATGAAGACAAGATATAGAATACATGAAGACATTGTTGAGAAATACAAAGATACAATCTATTTCATGGTTGAAACTGATTGTGTATGTTTTGAATCAGTCATACCCATGAAGAAATGGTGTTATCCCATGGGTTATGAAGTGAGTTTTGAAGTACTTACCATGAAATTAAAACATTTCCTTGCATCAGACATTGATTGAACAAAGGAAATATGGGGAATTTATGAAGAAAAGTCAGAAAAAGTAAGAGAAGAATAGAATACAGGTCTGAGGAAGAGAAAGATAGAAAATCTTGTACATAAATGTGGAGTTAAAGCTGGATTGACAGAAGAGGAACTTAAATATGTAAAAAATAAGATGACAGAAAGGTCACTTGGACCTGCAAGTGGAATTACTATAGCCCCTCTCATTCCTAAGGTAATTATAGTAGATAGTCCACCTCCTCCTCAACAACAAACAACACAAGCTAAAAATATCACCTCTAGAGTAACAAGATCAATCATGCATACATCACCTAAAGAGAAGAGCACAACAGGAGAAGAGATGAAAGAAAAAAAACACATTTGGAAACCTGAATTGAATATGCTAGAGAAGAGAGTATTAGAGTAAGGCAAATTGGTCACAATTGATAAATAATATAATAGGTACGAAGAATAAGACAAACTTAAAATTGAGGAAATTGTGATAGAGCACCTACTTACTTTCAAGAAGACATTGTTAGAGATTGAAGGAAGCATACCCATAGACCTATATGGGAAATTGGAGATAAGAAAACATGTTGCACAAATTGAAGATGATACAATCAGAAACCAAGAAATAGATAACATGTTGCCTGTGATATCAATTCAATAAAGTGACAAAATATACAAGGAACTAAAACCTCTACTAAGGACCAAGGTGAGATTATTGAAAATCATGGCGAGAAAATATGATGAAGTCACTAAGGAAACTCAGAAGGTACTAGAGAAGATACTAATGAGTACTACTTCTAATAACCCCTCACCTCCTAAGACCACATCACCCACACAAATGGGAATGGGTGAGAGATCTAAGGCAACAGAGACATCTACTGAGAAGAGAGAAGTAGAACCACCACCATAATTCTATGTTTCTAGTGTAACAGTAACTCTTGACACCTCTCAAGATGAAAAGGACCCCTTTTCAGGGAATATAGATACTTCTATGGCAGAACAAAAGAAGGAAGAGGAACAAAAGAAGGAAGAGGAATAGAAGAAGGAAGAAGATCAGAAGGAAGAAGAAAAGAAGAAAGATCATAAAGAGGATTAAAAGAAAGGGTTAAACACATCATCCATTTCATTGTTGGCAAGCAGTGATGTAAATGTTGATAGCATGGATGAAGTAGAACTAGTAAAATTGGCATTTACTGCTTTGAACAAATAAAAGGAAAGATCAGAACACAAAGGATACAAGAAGGCAGAATTAATCACAAGAGAAATTGATACTGTAAACAAATTTCTTCCAACACCTATTGTCTTCCAGAATAAAGATGGCATTGAAAATCTGAGAATCACACTTAATGAATTTGATGGGCGCTATGAGAACCTATTGAAGATAGCAAAAGAAAATGCAGAGAAGACTTACTTAGAGGAGAAGCTAATAGCAGTCTACAAATATTTTACATGGGACTTAAGCATTGTGAAAACTTGCTTGACAAATGCAAGGATCCGCATTGGACATGAGAGAAAATTGTTTAGCTACTGCATGAATCCAATAAGACAGATTTATAATGTAGAAGACATTATTGTCAAAGAGAGGGAAACTTTGAACAGTATGGTGGATGGTTGTGAAAAATATTCACAATCCACAATAGAGCTAGACAAAGAAGTCACAAGGATTTTTTCTAAACTCAGTGTATTAGATAATAAGAAAGGGAGAGTATTGACAAGATGCAATTTGTTGAAAAGCTTTATCACTCCTAAGTTATCAATACTTAAGGTTCATCTCTCAGACTTGGAGAAAGTGATAGATTCATTGGATAAATCTATGCCCAAGGAATCAAAAGAAGCTGAGACCACATCATTTGCACTGAATGGATTAATTCACATTAGCCAAATTTTTTTCAAAACATGGACTGCAGAAGTGAAGATCATGGAAGATTCCTTTCAGGATATTTTGAAACTGGTGAGAAAGAACTAAAACCTTTTGTTGTATATGCACCTTTGTCATTGTTTTCAAAGGGGGAGAATAGAAAAAAAATATAAATATTCTATAGAGAAGAAAAGAAAAGAGAAAAGAAAAAGAAGATCATAGAGGAGACAAATTTGTTGGAACACTTATTCATTTTTTTGACAAGTGTTGCCATCAATTCCAAAGGGAGAGATTGTTAGCAAGTAATAAAATTTTTATAAATGTGATTTACTTTTTGGTTGTCATTTATGGAAACACATCTGGGTTTCAGATCGATTCCAGAAAAGAAAAGTTTTGATGACTTAGAAATCGACTAAGTGTAGACATAGAGATACATAAGTGTTTTGGATGTCAAAGATTGAGATCGATGATTTAGGGAAAGTGAGCTTAGAGGAAGATAGTATGGTGTATGTATGACCTCCACCTAAGATCAATTTTGTATTGGTTGAGTCTATGGTGAGTTAGACAGAATTAAAGATAAATAGACTACAGCAGAACAACGAAACAAAGCAGTTTGATAGTAGCAAAGATTGAGGGAGTATGGCTTAGACTCCAGACAATTGAAGTTGTATTTTGGTTGTTGATAACCTCCATATTGACTATGAAAGAGCGATGACTATGCTTTTAGTGTTTACTATATTAAATTGTATTGAAGGTTGACTTAGTAATATTTGTAATATTCATATTGAGAGTCGACTTTGTAAAGTTGTTATATATATATATATATATATTGATAAAGATAAGTTGTGTTGTTGGTGAATGGTTAGAAGACAGTTGGATAAGTTTTTGAGCGAACAGAAAAGAAAATAATGACAGAGATTACTAAAGAACATTAAAGGAACTATCTAAGCACCAGTGTTGCTTATTTTGTTCATGACTGAGAACACTTTGTAACCTGAATTATATTGTAAGAGCTGTAAGCTTAGTTGGCCCCTAACAGGATGTTGTGAACCTTTAACAGGGTTGTTATTCTTTTAACAAGGAAATGTGCTATGTAATATTTAGCTCCTAACAGGGCTAGGTCTTTGTGTAGGGACATTAAACCTTAGTACATTATTGTGGGTACCATCCCCACTGGGGTTTTCCCTTGGTCAGGGTTTCCTCAAAAAAAAAAATTTGTTATGAGTATTGTGTCATTTTCTTATGTTCTTTTCTTTACTTCAAGTTTATGGTTGATATATATCCTTCAAGGCAATGATTTTTGCAAATATCCACAAGAACGGAGCATTTTGACTCCATCTGTTAGAGTTGCGTGAATGTGTGCTTGCACAATCCCTTATCTAGGGCTCTTCTTTTCCTAGTATTATCTAGACCCTAAGCTCACTTATAGGACCTTGATAGTATTTTATCTTGTTACCTAAGACTACACTAACTCAACTCCAAGAGATAGTCTCTTTGTTCTTCACCTTGAGGGATCACTATCATTAGGGTTACTCCAAATCTTCACTCTATCTTGGATGACTCCAAGTGCAAACTCTTCATAAAAACTTCACAAATACTGCAGATGGTGAATCCAACATAGAAACAACTAATTGAAATCCTTATGAATCCATTTTAATGGGACATCAAGCCTTAATAAATCGAGTTCTATAATGACTCTCCTTTTAGTCATATTAGGCGTAATTGCTCAATTATCCCTAGATAGAGGGTTTTTCTCAATTATTTCTCCAAATTTCCAAATAACCTTAAAAACTAACTTGAGATCTAGATAAAATTTTCCAATTCCTTAAATATTTTTTTTGCCTTAGGCTCCTAGGTCATTCGTACATTGGATTCCTGAAATGTAGGTCTAATAGGGCTAATTAGGCTCGAAACATGCAGTCCATTGATTTCTACCTAGAAGTCTACCTAGATGGATTGGTAAAGGTGAAATCTCATTTTTAGGTGTCTATAGGAGTAATAACTCTTTGAAACAACACTTGGTTTGGAGCACTCACTCATTCCCCTGCAAATGCACACCTTTTTCTCTCTGTCAAACCACTAACCAGACACTCAATGCTTGCCTAGGTCATGACTTTAAAAATAGAAAAATGATTCTTCAAACCTCCTGACTGCATATTTACAATGTATAAGAGGTTACCCTACCATATTCATCCAGACCCAGATGATCTCTACTGTTGGATTCTATGGGGATTCATGAAACCAAAAATTGCCTAATCTACACCAGCAACTAGACTAATTACAATTTATTTTACTAAGCTAATCAAATGAACTCAAAACCACTATGATAATGAATAGAAAGTACTTAGGATTATGTATAATATATAGAACCAACACTAACTTTCACACTTCAATTCTTGTGATCACCTTCATAATCAATGCAAGTTCACTATTACAGAAAACCAGAACACAGAGCCTTCATTCACTTCCATTATTACACTTCTCCACACAATGCCTTGGGAAATGGGATCTATTTTTCCTTAACATTACATGCCCATGATTCTAAGCCATTATGGAAACTACCAATCATGTTTCCTTGAAAGGAATCCATTTTTTCCATTTGTTGTCATGCAACATAAAAAGTTGCTAAAATGTTGTCAAGCAACATTATGACAACATTACATCTTTTGGCATAATTATAGTTAAGGGTCTCTATTTGACCTAGAATGGTGTAGAAATAATATAGGAACCATTTTAGGCACTATCCTACCCTTTCCTAATCCTTAAATGATTTTAGATATTTTTAAACTCATTTTCCCATCTTAGGCCTAAACTAGCTCTAACAACTAGAAAGAAATAAACATCTAGGTTCAATTAAACCTAGTCTAATGCACCTAGGAACACTCTTTGAAAGACCTTATAAGGTCAAATTTAAAACCTAACAAATTGGATAGGGTCAATACAAGACACTACAAAAACTTAGGGACATGATTTAGCCTAGGTGCTCCTGCATCATCCTCCTCAAATAGAAATATTCAATCCACCCTTGGATGGAGCAAGTTGGTATCAATGCCCAACTTTTAAAAATATGTCTCCCTAATCCATGTAGCATCTGCATCTATTTTTCCATGCCACTTCACAAGATGTTCTTTGTACTCCTTCTTCCTAGTCTGTTTGTAGACTCTTGAATCCAATATTTGGTCTTCCTTCTTGGATATTGTAGATGGTAAGTTGAGTTCCTCCACCTCCCGTATGACCTTAGTTAAACTCTGATCTAGATTTGGTATTGGTCCCTTATATAAGACCAAGTTTTCTATATTGAACACTGGAGATAAACCAACATCCTCTAGAAGTTCCACTTTGTATGCATTAGTGCCATATTTGGCCAAAATAGTATATGGACCAATTCTTCTCATATGTATCTTATGAGAAAATCCTTTTTTGCAATATTACTTTATTGAGATGGACCATCACTAGATCTCCAACATGGAATTGAACATCCCTCTTTCTTTCATCCACCTTTCTCTTTATCTTCTCTTTATTTTTAGTCAATGTCTTCCTTACTATCTCAGGCACCTCTTGCATAGAATGTCCAAAATATTCTACATAGCCACTACCCTTGGCTCCATCCTTCAGATCTTTGAGCTCAACTATGCCTCTAGGGTGTAGGCCATAAACTATCTCAAAAGGATTCTTACCAGTATTCCTATTCATAGTATCATTATAGGAATATTCTACATGTCCAATGAGTTGGTCCCAAGCTTGACCATACTCCTTAGTTAAGCCCCTTAGGATATTTCCTAGACTCCTATTTACTACCTTATATTGGCCATAAGTCTAAGGATGATATGCAGACCCAAAAGATAAATTGGTTCCAATCTTTTTCCATAGGGTCTTCCAAAAATGGCTCATGAATTTTGTGTCTCTCTTTGACACTATGCTCAATGGTAACCCATGTATTCTGACTACCTATTATGCCCTGCATCCCCGTCCCTACATTTTGTGTGCAAAATGTTGGGTCCCCCTTTTTTTTCCTTTTTCTTTGCCTTTGGTCGCGGCTTCGCCTTGTCTTTCTTTTCCTTTTTTCTTTTTCTCCGGGGTTTTCTTCCCTGGAGTGTGTCGTTTCCTTGGTTTGTTTTTCCCTTTCGGGATCTTGGATCCCAGAGTTTGCCTTTCGGTTGGAATTTTGGTTTTGGACTCCGAGATTATTTGTGATGATGTTCCTAAGTCTTAGGAATATCATCGCAAGGAATCCCCGGGCCCGGAGTCTGGATGTTTTGCTTAACCTAAAATTTATGGAGTGCGGAGGATTACTTTTTACCGCGGGTATAAATAGACTCGCCTATCATAATCACACTTACCACGATTAAAATCTTTGAAGCACTTAGAGAGAAATAAGAGAGATTTTCAAAGTGATTAGCAGAACAGTTACAGAGAGATTTGTGATAATCAAAGCTCAACACCTTCTATTGTTCTCAGACGTACGCTAGTGCTCCGTGGTGGTGATCTTGATAGCTTGACGGTTTGAAGTTGTTGCAGAGTTCTCCTGGTAATCTTCCCTTCCTCCACCTTCTGCATTTTCAGGTTCATTTCTCTGCTTCCCTCTTCTTCCTTTTTCCTTCATTTTCTGGTTGTTCTTTCGGTTGGCTCGTTTCTATTTTCGCTTGCTTTGTTTGGCTTTCTGGTTTCTATTGTTTCTTTGGCTTTCTGGTTTTACCGCTTGCTGGTGGCTTGACTCTGCCAGAAGGTTGTCCACCTTCTGTGCAGAATGTAGATAGTTTGTAAATAGTTTGTAAATCATTTGTAGATAGCCTGTAAATAGCTTGTTCATGGTGTAAATAGCTGTATATTCTTGTTTCAGCTTTGTCTGGTTTGTTCCCCGGGAGTCACCCGTGTGTATATTCATGTATATATGTATATTTTTGTAGGTAACCCTTGTATATATCCCTCCTTCCCATGTATATACCCTTCAGCTCTCTATATATCCTTCCGGGTGGCTCGACGAGCTAGTCAAGTCACCCTTGCTGTTGGTTTTTCGCTTCAAATTTGCTTCGAGGAAGAAAACCACCTGTTTGAAGCTCAGCTCTTGGCCGGTTTCAAACAGGTGGTTTTCTCTCTCCTCCATCAAGGCTGTCAGAGCCTTATTTATTTCCCATGCACGCAATTACTTCTGGCCAAGTGGCTTTCCCTTTTCGCGTGTTCGAACAATCGACTCCGCCGCCAGCGCCATCCCATCCATTCAATGCTAGCGCACGTGGCATTCACGTGGACCTGTTTCCACATTCTTCTTTACTAACGGTCATTTCTCTGGGCTTTGGGCCCCCTTTTTTCCATACGCCCCATGTCTTCGTCAAGTGTGACAAAATCTCCCAGATCCCGGAGATATAATATAATAAGAGCTAGTTTATGTTTTGTTTTTCGGATACTTATGCGAAAACTAACTTTTCAGGAAAAGTAAACGGTGCGGTGGTAAGAACTCTGGATCCCGGAGTTACTGATTTATTTTGATAAATCTATTCTGATGGTCGCTTTGTCTCGCAGGTTCAGACTTCACTTTACAACCATGTCTGAAGCATCTGCCTCATCTCCTCCCGGAAGTCCAGAGTTTCCATCCACAACCGAGACCAGGGCAGCGGCAAAGTCTAAGATAGAGAAGGCCCTGGCAAAGCTCCCCCTCACCATGAAGTATATGCAGGGTGAGGAGATTGTGGGCTCAAAGATTGAGTCTTAGGTGAAATTTATGACCGACCCCAGTGTCGGAACTTGGGCAGAAATGTAGGCTCTAGTAAAGATAATGCATATACAGCGGCAGGCTGGAGATACCATTGTGACTAACGTTGGAGATTCTATAATTCTTCGGGCAGCTTGCTTCCCATGCTCCGTACAATCTCCAGAGCTTTTTCTTACTCTGGCAGCCCACTATAACTCTTTCGTCTGGGCCGTCATGTTAGCACCAGCAGAACCATCGGGATTCCCCACTCCACTGGTGTCCCTTGACCCAGTTACTTTCCAAGCAGGCCTGGGAATCCCGCAATTTGAGAGGTCTTCAGTGCTCACGAGGACAGAGGCCTTGAAAAAATTCAACCAACTGGAGGACATCGCCCGGGTGTACATGAACACTCACTGGCTAAAGGTCCCAAAGAGGGATCCAAAAAGAATGAAGATAGATATCCCCCGCTCCGAATTCAAGGAAAGCATCCAAATGGGGATGAATGCATTGGCCGGGGTATTTGGGAAACCCTCCGCCCAGGAATTTGAAAAGTGGATGTATTATTTCCTCCTAGGTATCTTTGCTAAGGGATAATTCTTTGATTGGGCAACCATTATCTCCAACCACGTCGACTCCCAGTTCTGACAGCTGAATGAGAATAAGAAGTTCTACATGACTTCTTATATTTTCTGGGCTTTGGCCCAATAGAGGCCCCACTCCAATGGCCTACTTACAGATGGCATTCTCGGACTTGGCTGGGGAGAGAAAGCACTGTGGGACCATTTCCCATAGATTCAATGGGAAGCCAGCTTCCCCAGTTACTATCGGGTAAACAACTCCTTCGTTTACTACCATTTGCTCACACCCACCCGGGATGCCGGGTATCGCCTGTCTAAACAGGCGATGAAATTGGTTAGTAGTTATGGGCACTACTACATCCAGTTCTAGCAGCACACATACATTAGGGTCGCCGGCTTCTCCGAGAAACCCTACTTGTTGCCCAAGCATTGTGGGGACAAGATCGTGCTTCTGGAATACTGCTGGTAGATGATGGAGCTGCATACCCTCTTGGCCCACAAGAAGGTCCCAAACGTTTCATTCCCAATCTCCTGTGGGAACTACACCTGCAATCTGGCCGCCGCAAAGGAGGCAGATAATGAGCTTCAATGTTACAACTTGCAGGAATTTTATCTGGCGCAAAAAAATTTTGCTTCGCATGGCAGAATTGCAACGACACTACCCCAGGCTGCGGACCCCCACTACACACACATAGAAGACTTCTGGGAAGATTTCCAGGATGATATGGATGTGCGCAGTCGGCATTACGACAGAATGATGGCTGGAATGATGCAGGAGCTAAAGCTCCGGAGATTCCCAGTGGGCTTTTTGGATGACGCCCCCACTATAGATCCCCAGTACAAAGAGAAGGGGATAGACAAAATGCCCCTAGCGCCAATGAATTGGGGTGTCCAAGAGGACCACACAATTGAGGACTTCACTCGGGAGGTGCTTGAGAGAATTCATGCCTATTTTAAGAAGGCATGCCCTGGGAGTGCTCGCCTGGCCTCCCGGCCGGTAACAAAAGCACCACCACCAGTACTAAGGTTGACTCCGGGGGCCAGCACTTCTGCACAAGGCACAGATAAAGGAAAAGGGATAGAGACAACCCCCACGCAGCAAGTCCCCATCCAAGAACAGATTAGGCAATCTATAGCGGCCTCCCAACAAATGAGGGAGCAATTGATCACAAGGCTTGCCACTCCCCCACTAATGGCTGGACCAATTCGTCCTCCTTCCTCCCCATCACTGGCTACCTTAATGGCGAAGGAAACAGGGGTGGATCCTCTGGAGGCAGTAGCAATAGCAGATGCGGGGCCGCCTTTGATCACCCCGAGGAAGAGAAAGCACATAAAATAGCCCAAGGCAGAACCAACGCCCAGGGCTTCCCTCCCAAGAGAAGTGGAAATCCTTTCTTCTAGTTCCTCGGAACTGGAAAAGGAAGCAGAATAGGCAGACATCCCAGCTAGTCCCCCTCCAGAAGAGGAGTTTGATATGTTTGCAGCTGATGAATTCAAAAATCTATAAGGGGACGATACACAAGCAGGGACAGAAGTCCTAGAGCAAAAACAAGAGGCTGTGGACCCGGAAGACCGGGAAGAAGAAGCTGCGGGACAACAAGAGCAGCAGACATGAGAAAAGAGGCCAGAACCGGAGATTATTTCTGGGGCCTCAGAAACGGAAGGTCCGGGAGTGGACCAACAACTGCCAAGTGAACAAAAGGCATCCGCTAGGGAACCCGGACCCAAAACTTCGGGACCAACCATAACCCCAGCCGCCGTGTTCCCAAGGCCACCCCCGGGAGAAACCTTTGGGCAGGTAATCGCAGGGTCCCAAACTCTGAATCTTGGCCCGATCCCGCCCCTAATACCAATAGATGAAGAAGAGCAGCATGAAGAGGAAATCCCCGAAGAAGCCAATCAGGGTCTAGATACAATAATTGACATCACAGACCAGGCTGAGGAGATAGAAATTGAAGAAGATGTTGCTACAGAAGAAGTTCCAGCAGGGAGGGAAATAGAGGAAATACCTGTTGAAAAGGAGCAGCCACCACCGGACACCGGGAGAGGATCCGAAGAACAAAATCTGGCAGGAAGGCCACCCCTCCCACCTCCATGGTTGGCGGAGAGCAGGAAAAGGAAAGCCCAATTAGCTCCAACAGTCCCTATTTCCCTAGTCGAAATGATGGCTTTGGCTCAGACCCCACCAAAAGCAAAGAAGGCCCAGACAATTCATACTCTTCGAACTGGGTCGGGCGGAGAAACAATTGCAGTGGTGGCAACACCTCCCCTAGACGCTGATGAAGCGACCGCGGATCCCATGGATTACAATATCACAGAGGTATCCTTGGGGAAATGAGGAAAGTAGGGCGAAGTGGACCTGCTAAAAGAAGCGGCACGGGCAGTGGAGGCCCGATACGAAAAAGAGGCCCAAAGGCTCAAGGCAAAGAAGGAGAAGAGTGCAAAACTTATGGGGTTACTTATAGAGCTGGCCCGACCCCTCAACACCGCCCCTCCACAGACCTCCACATCAAAGGTATTACCGCAGAGCAACATAGACTCCTTGCGGGTAATGAAAAAGAAGGCTCAGGCTGTAGACGAATGGGCCGTGCTACAGGTAGGAAACACCCGGCGCTTCCTAGCGGCCACTCTCCCCGATTTATATATGGCCTGGCAGATTATTTTGCAGGCGGAAGCACTGATTGAGCAATGGGAGAGTGACGCCGAGAATTACCAGGCGTGGAAAGTAGAGTTCGAAGAGCTCCTCACCCTGGGAGAAGACATAATTTCTGAATCCGAAATTCTGGGTGAGGAATCATTTGATTTCGTAAAGGCTCAACACTCCAGACTGGACCTCACATTGGACGTAACCAAGCAATTGGTGGAGTCTTTACAGGATAGGGTAAACACATTAAAGCATTCTTCCAATCTATATAGGTCCTTTGTAATAAAACCTTTCAGGGTTGATCCCCTTGGCACAAATACTTATACCCCCGAGGAGTCAGTGTTGGGGAAGTTTGATGAAAGAATGGCCTCCCGGTATCAATCCTCGGAGGGGATGGATGGGACCCGAATGGAAAAGCTAACCAAAATGGTACTTAAGGGTCATGATGCCGCAAGGATGGCAGATGAGTTCTGAAATAATGTTCCGGACTTGGCGGAACAAGTTAAAGTGGCCAGACACAGAAGGGCCAGCCTAAGGAAGATTGATGAAGAAGGCATTTTCCGCATCCTTCAGGCCTTCAATGATAATAAACAGCCTTGAGTGTTCCCCGGGAACTGGGGAAATTTGAGCATTCAGCATTCTTTATTCTTTCAGGGATGTAAGTTCCTGGATCCCAGAGTTCTGGATCCACAATTTTATATTCTTTAAAGTGATCTGCGTCCTGGTCCCCAAGGCCAACCGGTCACTTTCAGAGGCGGTTAATAAAGTCTGTCAGAGGGTAGTTGGATACATCAAGAGGCATTGGCTCGGCAGTTGGTTTCTGACAGGGTGATCTTCCCGAGGTGCCGTTTAAAGGTACACCTGGCATGTTGGAGACAGGGCGTCGCATTTCCCATTTATGAGGCATGTAGCCTCGGTCCCCGGGGGACCTTCTTTCTTCTTTCTTCTCTCAAGCTCTCTTCTCGAGGCTGATTCTTCCGATGTATGTTCTTATCTTCTTCCTCTGACCTGGCAGGCCTATTCTATCTCCAGGTCTTTTGTAGGGTGGCGCAGGTAGTACCGGCCCCCAGATATTGTATTTTATTAAAGATTAGTAAAATAGGGTTAGGGTTAGAAAGAGTTGTATAAATAGGCAAATCAGCCCATTTCCAAGGGTCGGCAAAATTGATGATTTTGTTGTCCATAACAAATAGCAAAAGTAATTTTCTAGTTTTAGTTGCAGAGCTCAATGCTCCATTGTTATGTTCTTGATAGTTAAATGCTCCCTTGGAGCCACCATTGTATCACGCACCAGTGCTTGCTGGACTACATTAATGAAGAAGGAAGGATTCTTGGCAATGAAGTTGTTAACGTCTCTGCTTCTGAGTTAATGGTATTTCATGTTTTGATGTTCTGTATGTCCTTCACTCTGATATGTTAAAGTAGATTAACGACCTCTTTATTTCTGCTACTGATGAAATGCTAGCTGATGGTTGTGTATTTCTTCGGTATTTAGTGTAGTCTTTCAGAGTGTTGTTGATGTTCCAGACTTTTCAGCATGACTATAGCTAGATAAGTGCTTCTAACCCTACAGGATCTTTTTTCATTTTATTTACTAAGTGTGGAATACTCCGGGAAACCCTTACTGCTCTGAATCTCTGGGAGGATGAGTTGAAGTAACCAGCTATCCCCCTCAAAAATAGTCACCTCTCCCAACCGAGCCCTGCACCATCGTGACCCGACACCCAGGTGCTTGAAGGCTTGGAGGCTTTATTTCCCCCGGACAACCTTTGCAGGCGGAGTTGGCCGATTTCTCTGGAACTCGGTGACAACTTATGATTGTTGGCGGACCCGGTCAGCAAAACCCCGTCAACAGAAACTGGCGCTAGAAGGAGGGCATGAACTCGTCCCCCTCCCAAGATTCTGATTTTACACCTCCTGAGGGTTCGCCGAGTTGTAGTTTTAGGAGACAAGCCTTTAGTGGGATTGGGTCCTTTTGCCCAGCTAAATTTGAAAGAATCCTTAGGTCTGCCCCAAATCCTGGAAGGTTTGTCGAGCTCGAGCCTCCTGCTCGAAAGAAATGGACGTCGAAAGTCATACCAGCCACTTTTGTCTAGGGATCTACCATATCAACCAATACTCAAACTTCCCAGACAGTCCCGGGAACCAGTACTCAAACTACCCAGCATATAGTTCCCCCAATGGTTGCATTTTTTGGAAACACTGGGTCCCCAATGGGCACTTTTCTGGGTGTAATCAATGACTTACCTTCTCACCCGGAGAAGATTTGCCCGCGATATGAGCACTTAGGCTCATGGACTGCAGAAGAATATTTATAGGCATACAAATATGCCATGAATC
>MU226082.1:2532270-2544810 GCA_018584345.1 Thuja plicata
GCACTTTTCTGGGTGTAATCAATGACTTACCTTCTCACCCGGAGAAGATTTGCCCGCGATATGAGCACTTAGGCTCATGGACTGCAGAAGAATATTTATAGGCATACAAATATGCCATGAATCGACACCGGATCCAACATGAAGATGTTGTGACCCGCATGTTTCCCTTGTCCTTGGGACAAAGTGAGTTGAACTGGTACCTAAACCTTCCTGCCAACTCCATCAACACTTGGCAGGATATGGAGGACGCCTTCTTGGCTGCCTTTCATGTGCATGTGGACCCAGCCTGGTCCCACAGCCAGTTTATCTCCATCAGAAAGGAACCCAATGAGCCTCTCGCAGCATTCAACCATAGGTTCCAGCGTGCCCTGAAAAGGTGCACAGGACCTTTTGTTCCATCGCCAGATGTTACCATATAGACATACCTTAATGTGATGGACCCTTTCATTGCCACTCTCCTCTAGAGAACAACCGCCCCGGGCGACTGGGATACTTTGGCAAAAGTCAACAATCTGGCCTTAGAGTTATCCTGCGGTCTCAATAAATCCCCCGGCAGGATTGGACAGAACACACCTTTCAACATGATCCTTGGCGGAACTGCTTACACCGGGGGTTACAATCCCAATCTAGCAATAGGTGCCCCTTCGATGGTAGTGAATCCCCCGCCACCTTTGATAGACCAATAGGCGCGATATGTTTACCCCTCCCAGACCCAGATAACACCGGGTCTGGAAGTCTTCCCTTGGAATCAGCCACAGAAGACACAACATACTTAGACATAGCCATCCAAAGTTCCCTTCTTCCAGTCATCCGCGGCTGGAGGATTGCTTCCCTCGACTCTGGTTAATCCTACTGCTTTCCTGGGAATCCAACAACAGCCACAGATGTCCCATTGTGACCCTAACACTCAGTTGACCACCGAGGTTGAGTCCCTTCGGTGAATGCTGTCCACCCTAACCATGGACATGGGTCAGCTGAAGGCCGGATCTTACACGCCCCAAAACTCAAATTCCCAGAGGGGAAATATCTTCTCCGACCAGTGAAACAACAATGCCGGAGGAAGAAACTTCAACAACGGGCCTAGGCCCAACCAACAACAATGGACTAATAACGCTAACACTGGAGGCCCACCTCTGAACCAAAACACCAACCAAAATGGTGCTGGACCATCCCATTTTACGCCTGTTGCAGACTTCCAGCCCATGACTAATTGGTGTTAGCTGCACAATATAGTTTCGCACAATGAGGTAAATTGTGCCACTTTGGAAAAAGTCATAATGATCTCCCAGCTGGACAGGCAGTAATCACACGATACCACTCCCCCAGAGCCCCCTGTCCAAGAGCAAACCCACAGTGCCTTCACCTGTGATACCATCTTCTTTGGTACTTCCAGAGAAGATGAAGAAGAATCCAAATTACAGGGATTCTTTGATGAATCTATTCCGCCCTTTGAGGCCAACGCCTTTACCAACCCACGGGCTCCATACAACACCCAGAGCCAGGCGGGTAAAGGACCAGCTTACATGCCTATACCTCCTACCAAAGATACTCCTCCTCCCTGGAGTAATGTGACTGATCGACCCGCCCCTCCAAGAGGTTCTAGCTCTAACCAAGCAAAAGATCTCATGGAAGAAAATCACCAGTTCCCGGGAGGAAGGTTCGATATCACAAAGGCGTTAGAGCAGACCACCACCTCCATGACCTTGATGGAGGTTTTGTTAAATTGTCCCGAGAAGAAGAAGTCCCTTCTGAAGCTCTTAGGGAACCCAAAAGCAGTTAGCCGCCCTCCCAAGACGGTCTCATTTGAAGATGCTAATGCGGATGTCTTCCAGGGAAATAATGAGGATCCTCCCTTCCTGCTAGGCCTGAACATTTACTGTAAAAATATACACAACTGCCTAGTAGATTTCGGAGCTTTAGGTAATATCATGCCCTTATCCATTTGTCAGAAGCTCGGGCTCCACCCCACCCCGTCTAATGGCGCAGTGATCCAACTGGATAAGACTGCTATAAAAATGGTGGGGGAATTAAAGAATGCCCGGATACACCTTATCCAGGACCCCAGGGTAGCCAGCATCATTGACATCCAAGTGGTGGACATCCCAGAAACTTATGGGATGTTACTAAGTCAAAATTGGTCTAAGTCCTTAAATGGATACTTTTCAACCGATTTCACCCACTTGTGGCTTCCGTGGGAAGGATAATCCAATCAGATCTGAGTCGAAAGAGAACCCCAGATGAAATAGGCCCTTACCGAAGTAGGGAGGGTTAGTGAAGTCCTTTTCTTCGAATCTTCTCTGGGGGTGTACCAACCTCTTGAAATCTTAACGTTTGATTTTATCCCCGGAGATGATCCCGTGGTGTTGCAAAGAGAACAGGACTTGGAGGAAAAGGTGAGAGTTGAATTTAACTCTCAGGGCCCCACAGTGACCCTTGTCACACTCCTATCCAGCACTTGGTGCCGATTGAATTACCAAAAACATTCAGAGCACGAGTGTGAGCCCTGCCTATCAATCGCTACCCGGCAACTTGATATCCTCCGGAGTGAACATGCAACCGATTCCCTGGGACCCAGTACTTCTACAAGATGCACTCCTTTGGTGTCATCCGCCCAGGAATCACAAACCGAAATGCCTCTAGGGATAAATTCCACTTTCACGCCGGTAGTCCGGGAGAACCCACCCAAGTCTCTCAGCATCAATCCAAAGAAAACTCCCCCTCCCCAGCCCCAGATTACAAACAATGACTTATGGACCCTTAAATTTGATGGGTCCCGATCTAAACAGGGTTGTGGGGCCGGAGTAGAATTAATCAACCCACGAGGGAAATCCTTCCTTGCATCCTACAGGCTACAGTTTAACTGTACAAACAATGTCACGGAGTACGAGGCCTTGGTCCTTGGCCTCCTATTTGCACTAAGGAAAGGTATCACCCGCCTTTGGGCTCTAGGTGATTCAGAGTTGGTTGTTAAACAAGTCCAGAGTCAATACACATGTCATGACAAAAGGCTGGCCGCATACCACAACCAGGCTTGGAGCCTCATTGAAGATTTCGATGCCTTTGGCATTGACCTTATTCCCCAGCGACAGAACTATGTCCCAGATTCCCTAGCTATTTCTGCCAGCACACTTGAGCCGATGGCCGGCTCACGACTCTGAAGATTTTCAGTTGAGATGGTCCCCACCCCCTCCATTCCAGAAAATGTTACTTTCAAGTTTTTGAGGACGATCAACATATCCTGGCCTTCATGGCCAATGTTGGTGTTTTCGAGGATCAGATAGTGGAGGAATGAGACCACGATGACACTAGACAGGGTGATGAAGATGATGGGATCATGGACTTGCCCACCAACACTATCCCCAAGGGGATGGTTGCATTAGAATGAATCTTCAATTTGGACCCTCGAGCCCGTGAGAAGGTATCATCCTCCCCTGAGGGAGGAAAGTTTGAAAAAGTTAACATCAGACAGCCCGGTGAAGAGAAAATCATCCACATAGGCACCTCCTGTTCCCCTGAGGAAAAGGAGAAGATTCTCACGGTTCTCTGAGAATACATCGATGTGATTGCCTGGGGGTATGAAGATTTGAAGATGTATGACACCTCCATCATGACACACACCATTCCCCTGAGGCCAGACGCTAAGCCCTTTCGGCAAAAACAAAGACCGGTCAACCCCCTGATAGAGCCTCTGATTCGTCAAGAGGTAGAAAAACTACTGTCAGCTCGGATTATCTTTCCAATCCGGCATACTACATGGGTTTCCAACCTGGTCCCAGTCAGGAAGAAAAGCGGTGAGATCTGCCTTTGCATGGATTTTCAAAATCTGAACAAGGCATCTAAAAAAGATAACCACCCTCTCCCCTTGTTGGATGAGGTGTTGCAGATGGTAAATGGATCCCAGATGATGTCTTTCCTGGATGGATATTCTCCATCCAGGATACAACCAGGTCATGGTCAAATATGAGGATAGAGAGAAAACAACATTTACTACCAAGTGGGGAACGTTTGCATATAGAAGAATGCCCTTCGATTTGATCAACGTAGGGGCTACCTTTCAAAAGGCCATGGACATTGCATTTGAGGGCCTTGTAAATCGATGCATAATCATCTACATGGATGATTTGACCGTCTTCTCCTGGGACAGGCATGATCACGCCACCCACCTCGCTCAGATCTGCGAGAGATGTCGCCGGTACTGAATATCCCTCAACCCTAAGAAGTGCATATTCGGGGTCACCGAAGGGAAGTTGCTAGGGCATATCATCTCTGAGAAGGGTATATCCATAGACCCTGATAGAGTCGAAGCATTGTTGAACTTGCAGATGCCTAGTAGCAAGAAAGAAATGCGATCCTTCTTTGGAAAAATCAACTTCGTGCATCGATTCATCACAGGATTTGTAGAGATAGTTAAGCCACTCAACGAAATGATGAAAAAGGATACCAAAATTGAGTGAAGTCCTGAAGCAAAGTGGGCGTTCGCCTAGATTAAGTAGACGATAATAGAGGCACTGTCTTGGCTAGTCCAGACTATTCCCTTCCATTTTACATATACTCCTTTGCTTCACCGCATTCTACCACGGCAGTGCTGACTCAAAAGGTTAAAGGGGAAGAACGACCAATTGCTTTCATGAGTTCCCCCTTTAAGAACGCCGAAGTCCTGTATTCGTCACTGGAAAAGCAGGCCTTTGCTCTAGTTTGCGCCATGAAGAAATTCTGACATTATATCCTTTGGAGCAAAGTACATGCTATCATTCTGAACCAGGCTGTCAAATCTCTACTGATGCAGAGTGAATTGGGCGAGAGACGGGGGAAATGGATGGCCATCCTCCAGGAATACAATTTAGAGATGCAGCCCATGAAAATAGTCTGAGGCCAGGGACTAAGTCGAACAATAGCAGAGGAGACTCCCCACGTAGAATGTCATACTTACACAGTGGAGTCCATTACCCAGGATCTGTGGTATACCAATCTGGTGTACTTACTGCTAAATAAAAAATGCTCGGAGGGATTACCTACCCACAAACGTCGCGCCCTGTGGATGAAAAGTGCTCATTTCATGATCAAAAACTCCGTGCTTTACCGTCAAAATTACGAGGGAGTATACCTCCGGTGCATCGACAGAGACCAAGCTATGAAAGTAATTGATGAATTCCATGGATAGTTTGGAACCGGGCATGGTTCAGCTGATGCCACTGCCCATCAGATCCTCTGGGCCAGATACTATTGGCCCTGTATCTTCAGAGATGTTTACGCTCATGTCAGGAAATGTCATACTTGCCAAACTGCAGCACATCGTGAACGTAACCCAGCCATGCCTCTGCAACCAGTCTATGAGGCTAGACCCTTTGCCCAGTGGGCATTTGACTTCATCGGGGAGATCAACCCCAACTCGTCTGCCAACCACCGATACATTCTGACTGCTACTGATTACTGTACTCGGTGGTCCGAAGCTATACCTTGTAAAAATAACATGGTGGACGTAGTTATCAAGTTCTTGGAAGAAAACATTGTCACAAGGTTTGGAATGCCCTTTGCTTTAGTATGTGACAATGGTCCAGCATTTTCTTCTGCGCAATTACTCGAATGGACCTACAACCGAAAGATCACACTGAAGTTCTCCAGCAACTATTACCCTCAGGGGAATGGCGTTGCTGAGTCAACAAACAAAAACCTAGTTGAGGTGATCAAACATCTGTTGGAACAAAATCCCTGGGATTGGCACAAAAAATTGAGATTCGCCCTCTGGGCAGATCGTATTCATATCAAAGCCACCCTGGGAACATCCCCATTCCACTTGGTTTATGGTCAGAACCCTGTGTTCCCAGTCAACTTAAAGATCCCAGTTTTATAGTTTATGCAGGAATTCAACAACAGGGACAACATTGTGGAGGTTCGGCTCCTGAATCTAGTGCGGATGGAGGAACAATGAGACGCAGCCCTTGAACATTTTGCGCATCACTAAGCAGTAGTAAAATGATGGTTTGACGGAAGAGCCCAATACAAGGCTTTTCAGATCTCGAATCTGGTCCTGTTGTGGGATAAGGCCCGAGAGAAGAAAGGAAAACACACCAAGTTCCAACCACTCTGGCTCGGACCATACTTAATCTCAGAAATCTACGGGGCAAATACTTACCGCCTTAACACCTTAACTGGAGAACCTGTTGCATTGCCTATTAATGGGCAGTTTCTCAAACATTACTTCGAGTAAGGGTAAGTTTGTCCAAAGTTGTACTATATGTAAATATCCCCTTGTAAATAGTCTTGTTGGCTGCCTTCCAGGGCAGTCTCCCTTCTTGCTTTGTCGTCTTCGTTTTCACTTTTGGCTTTCTTTTGGCCCCGGCATTCTGTTCCATCTTGTGGGAACGGGAATGCTTCGCATAACTTTGGCTTCTGGTGCAATGCCTCCGGCATGGTGAACTTTAGAATTTGTCTTTATCACAGTGGAATCAACCCGGTCTCTGGGATTTTTTGCAGGTTATGGCACATTTTCGAGCAATCTCCATTGGGTGTTGCCTCCAGGAATCTGGCAATCAGTGAACAATAATAATATAAGGGACAAGTAATTGGACACGTTGAGGGTAGATCAGCTGTACTAGTTGGTTGATCCACGTCTGAAAATACAAAGGAATTCCTTCTAGGTTCAGAGTTTTATCCTTTCCAAATGTCTAAATATAGGTGGATAGGTGAAAGAAGTACCGCCATTTGAATTTCAGCTAAGCTTGGGCTTAATGGTGAAAGAAGTACCGCCTTCCCCATCGAGAAATAAATGAAGTAATGGGGATAAGTGGGACGAAACTCCAGTCTCCGAGGGAAAAGAAATTAAATTGATGACTGGTTCGATGTAATCAGTACCGTTTCTCTATTTCCTCCCAGAGGTCATCGGCTTGATTTCCTTCCAAAGCACACGTGACACCACTGATAAAAGACTCTGGACTGGCTCCTGTGTGGGTGGGTTCTCTCAGATATGCTGCTCTCTACTTGTCAAACACTTTGGGAGGATGATTTGTTCCAGTTGTGCTAACCAAAAATTCTATGGTTCTCAAATGCGCTAAGGCACTTGTCCCAGATAGTCGCCATTTGTTATGCCCTGCATCTCCGTCCCTACATTTTGTGTGAAAAATGTTGGGTCCCCCTTTTTTTTCCTTTTGCTTTGCCTTTGGTCGTGGCTTCGCCTTGTCTTTCTTTTCCTTTTTTATTTTTCTCCGGGGTTTTCTTCCCCAGAGTGTGTCATTTCCTTGGTTTGTTTTTCCCTTCCGGGATCTCGGATCCCGAAGTTTGCCTTTCAGTTAGAAGTTTGATTCTAGACTCTGGGATTCTTTGTGATGATGTTCCTAAGTCTTAGGAATATCATTGCAAGGAATCCTCGAACCTAGAGTCTGGATGTTTTTCTTAACCTAAAATTTCCGGAGTGCGGAGGATTACTTTTTACCGCGGGTATAAATAGACTTGCTTGTCATTATCACACTTACCGTGATTAAAATATTTGAAGCACTTAGAGAGAAATAAGAGCGATTTTTAAAGCAATTAGCATAACAGGTATAGAGAGATTTGCGATGATCAAAGCTCAACACCTTCTACTGTTCTCAAACGTACGCTAGTGCTCCATGGTGGTGATCTTGACAGCTTGACGGTTTGAAGTTGTTGCAGAGTTCTAGTAATCTTCCCTTCCTCCACCTTCTGCATTTTCAGGTTGGTTTCTCTGCTTCCCTCTTCTTCCTTTTGCCTTCATTTTCTGGTTGTTCTTTCAATTGGCTCGTTTCTATTTTTGCTTGCTTTGTTTGGCTTTCTGGTTTCTGTTGTTTCTTTGGCTTTCTAGTTTTGCCGCTTGCTGGTGGCTTGGCTCTACCAGAAGGTTGTCCGCCTTCTGTGCAGAATGTAGATAGTTTGTAAATAGTTTGTAAATCATTTGTAGATAGCCTGTAAATAGCTTGTTCATGGTGTAAATAGCTGTATATTCTTGTTTCAGCTTTGTCTGGTTTGTTTTGCGGGAGTCGCCCGTGTGTATATTCATGTACATATGTATATTTCTATAGGTAACCCTTGTATATATCCCTCCTTCCCATGTATATACCCTTTGGCTCTCTGTATATCCTTCCAGGTGGCTCGATGAGCTGGTCGAGTCACCCTTGCTGTTGGTTTTTTGCTTCAAATTTGCTTCGAGGCAGAAAACCACCTGTTTGAAGCTCGGCTCTTGGCCGATTTCAAACAGGTAGTTTTCTCTCTCCTCCATCAAGGCTGTGAGAGCCTTATTTATTTCCCATGCGCACAATTACTTCTGGCCAAGTGGCTTTCCCTTTTCGCGCATTCGAATAATTGACTTCACTGCCAGCGCCATCCCATCCATTCAATGCTAGTGCACGTGCCGTTCACGTGGACCTGTTTCCACACTCTTCTTTACTAACAGTCATTTCTCCAGGCTTCGGGCCCCCTTTCCGTCATACGCCCCATGTCTTCGTCAAGTGTGACAAAATCTCCTAGATCCTGGAGATATAATATAATAAGAGCTAGTTTATGTTTTTCTTTTCGGATACTTATGCGAAAACTAACTTTTCAGGAAAAGTAAACAACACGGTGGTAAGAACTCTGGATCCTGGAGTTACTGATTTATTTTGATAAATCTGTTCTGACAGTCGCTTTGTCTCGCAGGTCCGGACTTCACTTTACAACTATGTCTGAAGCATCTGCCTCATCTCCTCCCGGAAGTCCAGAGTTGCCATCCACAACCGAGACCAGGGCAGCGGCAAAGTCTAAGATAGAGAAGGCCCTGGCAAAGCTCCCCCTCACCATGAAGTATATGCAGGGTGAGGATATTGTGGGCTCAAAGATTGAGTCTCAGGTGAAATTTATGACCGACCCCAGTGTCAGAACTTGGGCAGAAATGCAGGCTCTAGTAAAGATAATGCATATACAGCGGCAGGGTGGAGATACCATTGCGACTAACGTTGGAGATTCCAGAATTCTTCGGGTAGCTTGCTTCCCATGCTCCGTGCAGTCTCCAGAGCTTGTTCTTACTCTGGCGACCCACTATAACTCTTCCGTCCGGGCCGTCATGTTAGCACCAGCAGAACCGTCGGGATTCCCCACTCCACTGGTGTCCCTTGACCCAGTTACTTTCCAAGCAGGCCTGGGAATCCCGTAATTTGAGAGGTCCTCGGTACTCATGAGGACACAGGCCTTGAAACAATTCAACCAACTGGAGGACATTGCCCAGGTGTACATGAACACTCACTGGCTAAAGGTCCCAAAGAAGGATCCAAAAAGAATGAAGATAGATATCCCCTGCTCCGAATTCAAGGAAAGCATCCAAATGGGGATGATTGCATTGGCCCGGGTATTTGGGCAACCCTCCGCCCAGGAATTTTCAAAGTGGATGTATTATTTCCTCCTAGGCATCTCTGCTAAGGGAGAATTCTTTGACTAGGCGACCATTATCTCCAACCACGTCAACTCCCAGTTCCGACAGCTGAATGAGAATAAGAAGTTCTACATGACTTCTTATGTTTTCTAGGCTTTGGCCCAATAGAGGCCCCACTCCAATGGCCTACTTACAGATGGAATTCTTGGACTTGGCCGGGGATAGAAAGCACCATGGGACCATTTTCCATAGATTCAATGGGAAGCCGACTTCCCCAGTTACTGTCGGGTAAATGACTCCTTCGTTTACTACCATTTGCTCACACCCACCCAGGATGCCAGGTACCACCTGTCTAAAGAGGCAATGAATTTGGTTAGTAGTTATGGGCACTACTACATCCAGTTCCAGTAGCACACATACATTAGGGTTGCTAGCTTCTCCGGGAAACCCTACTTGTTGCCCAAGCATTGTGGGGACAAGATCGTGCTGCTGGAATACTGCCGGCAGATGATGGAGCTACATACCCTCTTGGCCCACAAGAAGGTCCCAAATGTTTCATTCCCAATCTCCTGTGGGAACTACACTTGCAATTTGGCTACCGCAAAGGAAGTAGACAATGAGCTTCAATGTTACAACTTCCAGGAATTTTATCTGGCGCGGAAAAATTTTGATCCGCATGGCAGAATTGCAATGGCACTGCCCCGGGCTGCGGACCCCCACTACACACACATAGAAGACTTCTAGGTAGATTTCCAGGATGATATGGATGTGCACAGCCGGCATTACAATAGAATGACAGCTGGAATGATGCAGGAGCTAAAGCTCCAGAGATTCCCGATGGGCTTTTCGGATGACGCCCCCACTATAGATCCCCAGTACAAAGAGAAGGGGATAGACAAAATGCCCCTAGCGCCAATGAATTGGGGTGTCCAAGAGGACCACACAATTGAGGACTTCACTCGGGAGGTGCTTGAGAGAATTCATGCTAATTTTAAGAAGGCATGCCCTGGGAGTGCTCGCCTAGCCTCCCGGCCGGTAACAAAAGAACCACCACCAGTACTAAGGTTGACTCCATGGGCCGGGACTTCTGCACAAGGCGCAGATAAAGGAAAAGGGATAGAGACAACCCCCGCGCAGCAAGTCCCCATCCAAGAATAGATTAGGAAATCTATAGCGGCCTCCCAACAAATGAGGGAGAAATTGATCACAAGGCTTGTCACTCCCCCACTAATGGCCAGACCAATTCATCCTCCTTCCTCCCCATCACTGGCTACCTTAATGGCGAAGGCGACGGGGGTGGATCCTCTTGAGGCAGTAGCAATAGCAGATGTGGGTCTGCCTTTGATCACCCAGAGGAAGAGAAAGCACATAAAATAGCCCAAGGCAGAACCAACGCCCAGGGCTTCCCTCCCAAGAGAAGTGGAAATCCTTTCTTCTAGTTCCCCAGAACCAGAAAAGGAAGCAGAACAGGCAGACATCCCAGCCAGTCCCCCTCTAGAAGAGGAGTTTGATATGTTTGCAGCCGATGAGTTCGGAAATCTGCAAGGGGAGGATACACAAGCAAGGACAGAAGTCCCGGAGCAAAAACAAGAGGCTGTGGACCCGGAAGACCGGGAAGAAGAAGCTGCAGGACAACAAGAGCAGCAGACAGGAGAAAAGAGCCCGAAACTGGAGATTATTTCTGGGGTCTCAGAAACGGAAGGTCCGGGAGTGGACCAACAACTGCCAAGTGAACAGAAGGCATCCGCTGGGGAACCCGGACCTGGAACTTTAGGAACAACTGTAACCCTAGCCGCCATGTTCCCAAGACCACCCCTGGGAGCAACCTTCGGGCAGGTAATCACAGTGGCCCAAACTCTGAATCTTGGCCCGATCCCGCCCCTAATACTGACAGATGAAGAAGAGCAGCATGAAGAGGAAATCCCCGAAGAAGCCAATCAGGGTCTAGATACAACAATTGACATCACGGACTAGGCTGAGGAGATATAAATTGAAGAAGATGTTGCTACAGAAGAAGTTCCAGCAGGGAGGGAAACAAAGGAAATACCTGTTGAAAAGGAGCAGCCACCACCGGAAAATGGGAGAGGATCCAAAGAAAAAACTCTGGCAGGAAGGCGACCCCTCCCACCTCTATGGTTGGCGGAGAGCAAGAAAAGGAAAGCCCAATCAGCTCCAACAGTCCTTATCTCCCTGGCCGAAATGATGGCTTTAGCTCAGGCCCCGCCAAAAGAAAAGAAGGCCCGGATAGTTCATACTCTTCAAACTGGGCTGGGCGGAGAAACAATTGCGGTGGTGGCAACACCTCCCCCAGACGCCGATGAAGTGACCACATATCCCGCGAATTACAATATCACAGAGGTATCCTTGGGTAAATGAGGAAAGCAGGGCGAAGTGGACCTGCTAAAAGAAGCATCACGGGCAGTGGAGGCCCGATACGAAAAAGAGGCCCAGAGGCTCAAGGTAGAGAAGGAGAAGAGTTTAAAACTTATGTGGTTACTTACAGAGCTAGCCCGACCCGTCAACGCCGCCCCTCCACAGACCTCCACATCAGAGGAATTACCATAGAGCGACATAGACTCCCTGTGGGTAATGAAAAAGAAGGCTCAGGCTATAGACGAATGGGCCGTGCTACAGGTAGGAAACACCTGGTGCTTCCTAGCGGCCACTCTCCTAGATTTATATACGGCCCGGTAGATTATTTTGCAAGTGGAAGCACTGATTGAGCAATGGGAGAGTGACGCCAAGAATTACCAGGCGTGGAAAGTAGAGTTCGAAGAGCTCCTCACCCTGGGAGAAGACATAATTTCTGAATCCAGAATTCTGGGTGAGGAATCATTTGATTTTGTAAAGGCTCAGCACTCCAGACTAGACCTCACATTGGAGGTAACCAAGCAACTGGTGGAGTCTTTACAGGATAGGGTAAACACATTAAAGCATTCTTCCAATCTATATAGGTCCTTTGTAATAAAAGCTTTCGGGGTTGATCCCCTTGGCACAAATACTTATACCCCTGAGGAGTCAGTGTTGGGGAATTTGGATGAAAGAATGGCCTCCCGGTATCAATCCCCGGAGGGGATGGATGGGACCCGAATGGAAAATCTAACCAAAATGGTACTTAAGAGTCATGATGCCGCAAGGATGGCAGATGAGTTCTGAAATAATATTCCAGACTTGGCGGAACAAGT
>MU226082.1:2548743-2563270 GCA_018584345.1 Thuja plicata
TACTGTGTTAACAGCCATCATTAAAGGTAAAACCTGCCTGAGTAGTTGTGGAACTCAAAAACGAAGAAGGACCTTATTCTAGTCCTTAGCAATTAGGCTTTTCTTGTCTCTGAATCAGAAGTAAAGGGCACAGGATCCAAATAGACATTTCAAGCATTGTGATTCATACAAGAAAAATCCCTAACAACATGCATCCATAGGTAGGACATTGCATAACACCTTGTCTTTGTATCTCCCAATGGAGAAGTCCACCTAAGCTTTTTCATTGACAAGGACATGTTGTCCTTTATTCAACCAAGTGAATTTGTAAGGGTTTTTGTGAGGTATCATTTTCATCTTCAATTTTTTGAATGCCTCCTCTGACACTATGTTTTCAGTAGACCTTGAGTCTATGATGAATTTGAAATTTTTTCCCATCATTATGCATTTCACTCTAAACAGTGATCTCCTTTGACTAGGTTCCTCTTTCACTGACTCCTTAATCAATGTCCTCCACATCATTAAGTTCTCACCTTCCTGTGACTATAAGGGTATGTCAGGGTGTTTTCTTCCACCACTAGTCTCCTCCAGAACATAGTTTACCCTTTTTTCACTTCCTTGGGAAGTAGTTCCTTTCTCTGAACATCTATATGTAGGGTATCCCATCTGGTTGCAGTGGTAACATTTAGTGTTTGCAAAATAGTTAGCTCTTCCTTGGCTATTGCTTCTTCCTCTTTTGTTAGAGTTCCTTCCTCTATTTGAGTTACCTCTTTTGGGGGTTCCTTCTTGTTTCTCAGTAATATTAGTCTCTCCTAGACTCTTTGTTTCATAACTTCTTCCACCATATCCACCTTTCTGTCGCCTCTACCTCTAGTGGTGCTTGAATCTTGTTTATTTCTTAAACTTTATTCCACCTTTATTGAAATTTGGTGGCATTTTTGAATAGCATAAGGAGTCAAGAGACTCATATCATCTTGTATAGTCCACTTGAGACCATTAATGTATCTAGCTACCTTCACCTTCTCATCTTCTATAGCTTGAGACCTCATGCATAATCTATGAAATTCTTCAATGTAGGACTTTACATCTAAGTACTTCTATCTTAGACTCTGTCTTCTTTTATGCAATTGTATTTCATAATCCTCAGGGACATAAGCATCAATGATTTTTGAAACCATAGCCTTCCATGTAGAAATAGACTTCTTTCCTTCCTTCTCTCTCTCATCTTGGATAAGTTTCCACCAAGTGATTTCATACCCTCTTATTCTAGCCTTAACAACTTTCTCCTTGTGAGCTTCAGTTATGCCATCACACTCAAATTGATTTTCTAGTCCTTCTATCCAATCTAGAACTATGTTTGGTTCCATCTTTCCACTAAAGATAGGAACTATTTCTAGTTCTTTACCACTCATAGCCTTTAATGCCTTTAAGAATGGTTCTTCATCAAGGATAGGGTTATCTTTAGGTACTTCATCATCTATAGAAATCTCCTTTACTTTCCCTTCAATGTTATCCTTCACTTCTTTTGTCTTTTCTTCCACTTGGTCCACTTTGTGTTCTAATTGTGCCAATATCTCTCCGAGAAATCTATTCTCTTGTTCTTTCTCATCTACCTTATTCTCCAAATCAACATTTGACACCATTGTAGACTATCCTGCTAACTCTGTTGGTTGGAACATTCCCCACAATCCTAATCAAACAAACTCTGATACCAATCTGATAGAGTTCCTCCATGGTGTGAATGCACAATCCCTTATCTAGGACTCTACTTGTCCTAGCATTCCATACATCCCAAGCTCACTTCTAGGACCTTGATAGTATTTTCTCTTCTAGCCTAAGACTACCCTAACTCAACTCCAAGAGTTAGTCTCTTTTTTCTTCACCTTGAGGGATCACGATCATTAAGTTACTCCAAATCCTCACTCTATCTTGGATGACTCCAAGTAAAAACTCTTCATAAAAAATTCACAAGTGTTGTAGGGGGTGTATCCAACATAGAAACAAAT
Source organism: Thuja plicata (assembly GCA_018584345.1). Classification (NCBI taxonomy): domain Eukaryota; kingdom Viridiplantae; phylum Streptophyta; class Pinopsida; order Cupressales; family Cupressaceae; genus Thuja; species Thuja plicata. Next base: position 2,550,729 of record MU226082.1, read on the forward strand.
AATTAAAATCCTTCTTAATCCATTGGAATGGGACATCAAGACTTAATCAATCGAGTTCCACATTGACTCTCCTTTTGGTCCTATTAGGCCTAATCACTCAATTAGACCTACACTGAGGGTTTTTCTCTATTCTTTGTCCAAACTTCCAAATAACCTCAAAAACTAACCTAAGATCTAGATACCCTTTTCCAATACCTTGAATATTTTTGTGGTGTTAGACTCCTAGGTCATCCGTATAGTGGATTCCCCAAATGTAGGTCTAATAGGGATAATTAGGATAGAAATGTGTAGTCTACTGATTTCTATCTAGAAATATACCTAGATGGATTGGAAAAGGCGTAATCTCAATTGTATGTTTCTATACGAATACTAACTCTTTGAAACAACACTTGTTTTAGAGAACTCACTCATTCCCCTGCAAATGCACACATGTTTCTCTCTGTCAAACCACTAATCGAACACTCAGTGCTCGCCTAGGGCATGACTTTAAAAATAGAAAACTAGATCTTCAAACCTACTACCTACATATTTACAATGTACATAGGATCCCCTGCCATATTCATCTAGACCCATATGATTTCCATGGTTAGATTCTATGGGGGATCTATGAAACCAAAAAATGCCTAATCTACACCAGCAACTAGAATAATTACAAAACAATTTACTAAGCTAAACAAATGAACTCAAAACCACTATGCTATTGAATAGAAAGTACTCAATATTATGTCTACTAGGTAGAAGAAATACTAAATTTCACACTTCAATGCATGTGATCACCTTCACACTCAATGCAAGTTCCTTGTTACTGAAAACTAGAACATAGAGCCTTCATTCACTTCCAAAATTACACTTCTCCACACAATGACTCAAGAAATGGGATCTATTTTGCCTTAACATGCCATGCCCATGATTATAGGCCATTATGGAAACTACCCATCATGTTTCTTCCAAATGAATCTATTTTTTCCGTTTGTTGTCATGCAACATAAAATTTTTCTAAAATGTTATCAAGCAACATTATGACAAGATTACATTTTTGGTGAAATTCTAGTTAAGGGTCTCTATTCGACCTATAATGGTGTAGAAATAATCTAGGAACCATTATAGGCACTATCCTACCCTTTCCTAATCTTGGAAGAATTTTAGACACTTTTAAACCTATTTTCCCATCTTAGGCCTAAACTAGCTCTAACAACTAGAAAGTAATAAACATCTAGGTTGGATTGAACCTAGTCTAATCCACCTAGAAACATTCCTTGAAAGACCTTATAAGGTAAAATTTAAAACCTATCAACTTGGCTAGGGTCAGTACAAGCGACTACCAAATCTTAGGGACATGATTTAGGCTAGGTGATCCTCGAGGATACTAATTCTTCTTTCAAGAAAGTAACTCATACTTGTTTTTAACATAAAATAGGAACCTATATTTTGTAGGGGATGGAAAGGTTCCAAACATTTCAAAGGTCTCTAAAAGAGATTTTTTGTTTCCTTTTTAAAGAGTCTAAGAACTTAGACTGCAATTTTGGTTTTTAAGCCAACCTGGCTTGTAGCCCTATTGAGCATTTTTTAGGACTTAGATCAAAAAATTCCTAAAGGATATATCAAAAAAATATTATATCTAGACACCCTTTATAGAGTTATATCAAACCCAAATATCATAGACTCTTAAATAGAAAGGAAAGTACCTAATTCTCACTGCTGTAGGAGGCCAAATTACGCCTAGAAGTGTTTTTTTCTTCTAGAAGTATTCACCATTCGAACTCCTCTGAAAAGACACCATTTTTAATTTTTAAAGGGACCCCTAAGAGACCATAATCCACCATTAGCTTGATTTTTTCTACACCCAAAGTGGTGCTGCTTGTTAGGGATTTTTATTGTATGAATCACAATGCTTGAAATGACTACTTGAACACCATGCCTTCTAATACTAATTCAGAGACAAGAAAATCCTAATTGCTAAGGAATGGATAAGGTCCTTCTTTGTTTTTGAGCTCCACATATACTCAGGCAGGTTTTACCTCTTATGATTGTTTTTTACAAAGTATGTTATAGTGTGGACACTGATTTGCTATCTATCTTTGTTAAATCAACTTATAAATCACCTTGCAAATAACCAAGCATAACCAAATGCAAGATATAACCATACAAACCATGGTTGTAAACATAACGAGAACCATTGATATAAGGATTTTCATCCTTCTTCCTTTTATTATAGGATGAATAACCTAATGATTCACTCTCCAAGGAATCACTAAAATGGACACTGTCCTGCTGACATAGGTCCTTACTGAGTTCAATTTGTTTATTCTTAGTAACAATAGTATTTTGATTAAATTTGGTTTTGATACCTTGAAATGACTTGGACAATAATGGGTTATCAGACCAATTTCTAGACCAGTGCTTATCCTTTGGGCTACAGAGTCAAATAAACTAAGGTCTCATAGAAACAAAATATAGTAAGCTGCCTTACAACCCACATGTAGTTCAGATAAGTTGCCTTACAAATTATCCTGTTACCTCTAAATGATTGTATCAAATCTTTAAAAAACCATTATGCTCCCTGAAACTACTCACAAAACTTAGTTCTTTCTTTAAAAGAAACTTGCAAGCAATTAGATAGTTACCTAATAACCAAAATGCTTCAGAATGCCTTGCAAACTTAAACATAAAAGAGCATACACAGAGAAATAAAGAGACAACAATTGAAGAGAGTAAAATTGCACCATATTTTATTTATATGATCCAGCTTCCATACATGAAAGATCTTACAACCTCAAAAGATAGACAGAAGTTTAGAATATCTGAATTCTACAATATATTTTTCTCTTTTCCAAAACATTCCAACATCAAAGACCCTTTACAATTACAAATCTTTTGCTATATATAGGTTTTTGACCATCTTGGAATCCCTTGATATTTAGGATGCAACAAGCTTCAGATGGACATAGAAAACCTAAACCTAAAGTTACAAGAAAGACAAAAGAAAAAGAGAGAGAAAGTGGTGGAATGACGAAGTCTAAAAGATAGAAATAAATATTCTTGGTTCTTCTCCCGATTTGGTGACTGCAATCATATTTTCATAGATGGTAGCTAGTAGTATTTATGTTGAGTCCAGATAGTTGTGCTTGCATACTCACCTACATTATCCTTTTGCAATAACTGTCCCTCTTGTCTTGAACAATGCAATGCCAAGTGTTCACCTTTACTCCTCGTCCAAGATTTCTTCTTCTACTACTGGATTCTTTTTCTTGGGTGTAGTCATCACTTCCCATGCTTTCACTTCATCGTCTGATGGCCAATTAAAGTCTTGAGTAATTTGTACTTGCACCTTTTGTCTATCCCATCTAGCATCAGTGATATTCTTGACATCAAGTACGAATTTGTTGATGTCAGTTTCTGCTTTGAAGGCTTCATCCAATATTTTATTGAATCCTTCAATATCAACATCTTCTCCCAAAAGAAATGCCTCATCACTAGGCATCTTGCTGTCAAATTCATTCTTCCAGGCATCTACAGCCTTTACTTGATCATCATCTCCCCTTAAGGAAGCAATAAACTTATTAAAATAATTTGAAAAGAGGCTCAAATTAACCTCTATCTGGTTTAATTTTCCTTTGAATAATGAGAGAGCAATATTGACTCTTTTGATCTCATCTTCAACTTCAGTTACTATTTCAGGAAAATCTAGTCTGATGGCTTGTAAAGATGATAACTTTTCAAATAACTTTTCCCTAGCAGACCACTTAGTCAAGTAAGGGTTTACAATGGCAAGGTACCCCATTACCTCAGTATGCAAAGCTGACAATTTATTGTATGCATTGACTACAACATTAGTTTTATCCTTTAGAATCTCAATTCTATGTTGTAGTATGCCCTTCAATACTTTTAAAGCAATTGCATTTCCCTTTTCTTCATCTACCTCTTGTTCCACAGCCTCCTCTGATTTAGGCTTATCTTCAATTTGCATTGGTGGTGGCTGTGCAGGTACATATACCACCTCAGGCTTTGTTTCCAATTCTTCCATTAATTTTTTGATCATCTGATCCAGCTGATACAATTGTATGTGGCACATCTCCCTATCCTTAGACAGTGCACTTGTCTCTTCTAACAAGGTACTACACCTTTCAAACAATTGTTTGGTCTTATCTTCATTCAAGTGAGCCCAGTGTTTCATAATTTGGGAGATCTCCAAATCCCCTATATTCTGTACAGACCACACCATTTGATTGTCCACCATATTTTCTTGAATATTTACTAGTTGGGGCTTTTGGTCTTTTGGGCTTAGGCTCCACATTGCAAAAGCCTAGGATTTTGGGCTATACCCAAATCTTTTTATCACATCTCGCATCTGGACCTGACTAACCATTTAGAGATCTAGCTAATTTCTGATTTGGTCTATGATGAAGGAAGATGCCAAATCCCATCCCTCAGCCAACAGTATTCCACTTCTCAGCACCATCTTCCTAGCATCCTCGGGTGAAATATCCTCATTTTTAGGATCATAATTCTGTAAAGCCACTAGGGCTTCATTTGTTATTGTCTCTTTCCCATCAACTATCAACTGGGCTCTTATCTTCTCTATCTTATGCCATCTTAGGAAGTCTTTATACTCCTATGTTTTAACAAAGCTGTCATCACTTAAAAATTTATGTTGATGAAGAAATCTTTCATCAACACAAGCCTTGAGTGGCAGTTCAACATTGTCATCTAGGTCAGGCTGTTTCTTCTTTCTTTCCCTAATTGCCTTTCTTAGGTTATGATCATATAACCTACTGCCAGGTACTAAGGCCTTAGCCTTATCTTTTTTCTTCCTTTGTCCTTCAACTGAAGGCTTCCCTACTTCCAATTTCTGCCTCTTTGCAGCAGGCTCTTCTACATCATCAGGTTGGGTAGCAATTGTCAAATCTATAATATGACCCTCAGCTCCTTGCAACTATGGTATTTAAGCCATATCTTTCTCTGATGCTTGTTGTGGTGAAGGATACATAGTAGGATGTGCATAATCACTGTCACTACCACTATCATATTCAGACTCTGAATGTTCGGGTGTCTGAGCACCTTTCTTGTCAAGGATTGTATCTAGTTTCTCTATAAGCACATAATAGTTGTCTATCATGGCCCTAATTCTATCAAAATATGGGAGGTTAGGGTAAAAACCCCCAAAAGACAACCCATTTCTTTTTATTTTCTTCTCCATCTTTAGCAACTACTGGATTCTTAGTCTTTTGGTATGAATATCATCTTCATCTAAGATGTTTCTTGTTGCATCTTCTTCTATGAAATCACAGTGGACATTCGTATTGGGGATTGTATGTGTATACAACTTCCTAAACCCTACCATGAAACCTTCTGGATCAATGTATCTATAAGGGGCTGCCCCCATCCTATATTTTTCCAACCACTGACCCACTGCATCAATGGAACCTTTGCCAATTGTAAAGTTAAAAATCTTGAATTGCTTAGGGGTTATAGTCCCCTTCTTGTGTGGTGCAAAGTGCTCATTATCTATTAACAACAAATGCCATATGAATTCCATTGTAGCCAGTCTTGCAAGCACATAATATGGTAATAAATGAGGTGGGTGAATACACCCGTATACCCTGATGACTGTGTAATTTTCTTCCATAAAGTCACCACAATTATGCTTCCTAGGCCAGTTATCTGTATAATCACAGGGCCTATGCAGTTGTATAACCTTCAATGGGATTCTTGTTCTTCTTGTTCCCAAACCTTTTACCATTGGATACACAGTCCAATTTTGAAAGGCACAATAGTCACACTCCCTAGAGGTGTAATTCCAAACCCTCACCCAAAATTGCATAGGATTTGGTGCTGATTGGTAGAATCTCTGAGGAGTTAAATTATTAACATCCATGATTACAAAATTGAAGTACAAAAGGAGATGCATAAGAACTGAGTAATGCAAAAATTTGGGCTCCTTCTCCTTTGGACTCTTCATTCTCTTCTAGGTTGCAATGAAACCCTCATGCATTTCATCTATGATATGCTGAATATAGTCATAATTGGTGTTAGAGTGGACCTCTTGTAGGTCCAGCACCATCATCACAATCCCTGCATCTATCTTCTCTGCATCACCATCTATTCCTAACACTCTACACAGGGCAAATGCAGCATACTTGATATAAAAATGTAGATCCTTGTAATAATATGGGCAGTCGTCGGACATAGGATCTAAATACTTTTTTACTTCTTTCAACGTATGTTTTAATAGTTGGCCCCTAACAATCCTAGGCTTTTCAGTATACCTCTATTTTTTCTTTTTCATGTCGATTTTGGTGGACATGGTGCTGAATAAGCCGAAGGCTTGCATAAATGAATTCCTACTCAAAATTAATAAGGCAGTGCCATCATCCCTCTTGATGGTTTTAGACAAAACATCATAGTGATTGGCTAGGTCTAAGAATAGGTCTACATCTAGGAAGACATCAGGAACAAGTAACCTGGCTAAACCACAGGTCCAAGGGTTTGATACTGGGATGGGCTTATCAGAATTCTTATAAAAATAATTGAAGAGGGAGAAACTTGTTGTCCCTAGAGTTACAGCATCTCAAATGTCTTTATACTCATCAATGAGGACATTAGGATTAGCCTTCTTATTCTGTGTTTAACTAGGTAGGAGACGGAGGAATTCATCAGAAAAACTCGCCTTTCCCTATTTCTCTTCCTCACTTCCTCCACTTGTCAAAGAAACACTCATAGCCCCGCTCATATTTGCAATACCTTGAATCTACCACTCCTTACTGATATTGAAAAAAATCTATCTCAGAGATTAGCTGACCGTCTTGTGCATAATTTTCTGAAATTTAAAACCCTTTGATCAACTCTGGAAACACTGCAAACTGAGCAAAATATCTCTTCTCTCTCAAAACTTAACAACTTGGGCTCTGAAAATTGAAAGCACGGTGAATGAAAATGAATGCATCATCAACTCCTTATAGCCATCATTCAGAGTATGCATCTTATAATTTGGAAACATCAGTTCTGTCATTAATTCGACATACTGTGAACTTGAATGAAAGCCTAGCCGTAGTTCCATGAGCTTGATAGGAAATCAAAATTTTAAAAGTGAATCCTCAGAAAAATCTTACAACATTCAAAAGAGCTGACATGTCACACTGTGATTCGTTAACTGGCTTACATCTCAGCTACTCTTTTTGCATAGTAATCAAAATACAAGCCTGTGATTGGTTACTGAATGATTCATGCTGTCATATCAAAAAATACCTCCATTTCTTAGATTTTGGGATCAGGCGACTGTGCGACTACACTTTACCTCTTTGTCACGGGCCTCTGTCACTAACCCATGGTTTATCTCAAGACATAGCGACAATACACTTTCTTTCCTTTGGCTGACCCAAGTCACCATCTAGCGATCACGTGACCCAACTGAAATCATAGTCACACATAGTTAACCTTAACTCTTTATTTTTTCTGAGACCTTGCGACTAATCGTTACTTTTAACCCTTTACGATTATCTCTTTATCGCCAAATGTTTTCATTTGATTTCATGATTATGCGACAACACCTAGTCGCCCAATCGCAAAACATAAAATCTAAGTTTTAAATTTTATCATAACAATTATATGTGCCCTTTTTCCATTTCTGACGACTGCGTAACATACCTTAATCACCAATTTGGGAGGACTTCTCCCTTCGGGCACTTTTCTTCTTAGACTTTGCGACCACCGTTAGATCCCTAGACCTCTTTATCCTACGGCCGTCGCTTAATCACCAAATGTTCTTGCATACCCTTAAATCTTTCTCAGACATCGCGACTGAATGGAAAGCACTTAGTCTCGTTGTCGCTGAGTCCATTTTCTACTTCTGGCGACCATGCGATTATACTTTAACATCCACTCGCCTTGTGACACATGTCACACAGTCATTTGTTCACTTACTGCATAATGGAGAACTGAGTCATCATTCTGTTCTGGTGACAACCCGGCTATGCTTTAATGTAAACCTCAGACGGTCAGTCGCGAAGTCTCGGTCAAAATCTCTTAACCACCGTCCCTTCTTGAGACTATGCGACTGAAGGCTTCGCATAACTTTTAACTTTGGATTCATTTGGTGATAAAGCGACATGAAGTAATCGCAAAGTCTAAAGACATTTTAATAACTATTGAGAATTTCTTGCGATTACCCGACATGAAGAAATCCCAGAGTCTCATAACGCCAAAGGAATATACTAAAATTGAACGAGACCATGCGACAAAAGGAAATTGCCCAGTCGGGAAGACTTATGGAATACTTGTTTGGAGTAATGCGACAAGGTGATATATTTAGAACACATGACTTAAGTGGACAGAAAAAGTAACATCAAAACAGAAACGGCATGACTTAGGGTTTGTTCTTCAATGTTTATCATTGGAAGACTTAGGGTTTTTAGGGTGTTGCAAATTAAGGTAAGTTCAGACTTGAAAACCCAAAAAATTGACACAGGTAAGGCAAAAAGGAATGAGAGATAGCTAATTAAAAACACCAGATCACAAAGAAAAGAATAGGGAACCAGGAAAACTGCCAAAATAGGAAATACCACCAACAGTGGCTCTGATGAGGATTGGCTAAACAAGGTTTATGACAAAGAACCACAGAATCTCTGGTTGCAGACCAGTCTTTACAATGGAGCAGAACCCTAAAAACAGAAAGGGAAATATGTACAAAACTTACAAACAAGGAAAGGGAGAAGAACATATGATACATATTTACTTGTGCACTTTGGAATTTTACTCAAAGAAAGGCTTCAAAAACTGCCCATGCATAAGCAACTCAAAGAGATTTCCTTCCATATTCTTCAACAAGTATGAGTCTTTGCCAAATTTTTTTGCAATAATGAATGGTCCTAGCAATAGAGACTCAAAATTCTTATGCTTACCTTTTTCCTCTACCCTTGCATTCCATTGGAGAACTAAATCATCAATTTGGAACTTTCTCTCAGTAGCCCTCCTGTCAAAAAGATATTTCATTTTTTGTTGTAGCTTCACATTTTCTCTTTGACTATTTCTCCTTATTTCATCTAATTCAATCAACTACATCATTCTATTTTGCATATTGTCAGAGACATGTAAATGTTCCTCTTGTATGAATTGGCAAATGGGCAATAAATTGTTAATAGGTAATCTCGCTTGTAAACCATATACTAACTCAAAAGGAGATTGACCGGTTGCCTTCTTAAGTGTAACCCTATCAACCCAAAGAGCTAATCTCAATTTTGTATGTCAAGTCCTTTTATTTTGTTCCAGAGTCCTCTTCAATATTTTCAATATGCTTTTATTGCTAGACTCAGCTTGTCCATTGCCCTGTGGGTGATATGGGGAAGAATATGATATTTTAATCCCATACCCTTCACAGAAACTTGTCATTTCTTCTGATCTAAAACTCATAGCATTGTCCATTATTAATTTATTAGGCACTCCAAATCTGGTCAAAATGTTTTCTAATAGAAATTCAGTAACCACCTTACTTGTTGCTTTCCTTGTAGGGATAGCCTCAATCCATTTAGTAAAATAATTTGTGGAAACTAAGATCCAACTATGCCCTGCACTAGACTTTTCTTGAAACTCACCAATAAAATCAATGCCCCATACAGCAAAAGGAGCCTCAGTACTCACCGGGTTGAGCAATAGAGCACCTGCAAATTTTAATTTATTGGAGAACCTCTGACACGGTTCACATTTCCTGATATGTGTATAAGTATCTTTGAACAGAGTAGGCCAATAATATCCTACCCTTAAAATCTTATGGGCAGTGGTCTTAGCAGAAAAGTGACCTCCACACTGTCCTTCATGCATCTCAATTAGAAATTTCTCAGCTTGATATTTGTCAAGGCATAGCAACAACACACCATTCTTATCTTTCCAAAAAAAATCACCTTGAATCAAAACATATCTTTGAACTTGCAATTTCAAACTTCTCTTTTGATTATTAGACAAATAATCAGGACACTTAGCATTTTTGAGGAAGAAAACAATATCAGTGTAATATGGTTGCCTCTCTATACTGGTAATGGCTTGGTCATTTTCTTCTGTCTAATTTGATTGTACTAAATCCAGGTTCTCCTCTGTCATTAATTTAGCCAAGCCTTGACCTCTTACCAATTTGGTGATATTAATTTCTAGATTGAACTCTTGAATCTGTGTAATCCATTTGCATCTCTTACCAGTAACCTCTGACTGTGTAAGAATATATTTCACTGCTGAATGTGGAACATAAGCTTGCACCTTGGCACACACCAAATAGGGCCTAAAAGACTTCACAGCCTTTACCAATGCATAGGCTTTCTTTTCCATTATTTCATAGTTAAGTTCTGCAACTTGCAAGGATTTACTATAAAAGGCTATGGGATGTTCAAATCCTTGCTCATCTTTCTGAAGTAAAATTGCAGCAATTGTATGAAATGATGCAAATGAAAATAGGGATAAAGGCTTAGTGTAATCTAGAGATTTCAACACTGGAGTTTCTTGCACTACCTTCTTTATCCTTTCAAAAGCTTGTTGGGCCTCATTACTCCAGACAAACTTAATATCTTTTTTCAGTAATTTCACAATGGGCTTCACAATTTCAGCAAAATTGGCTACAAATCTTCTGACAAAATTAATCTTTCCTAAGAAAGATTGTACACTCTTTAAGTTTTTTGGGGCAACTACCTTTTGAATTTCTTCTACCCTCTCAGGGTCTATTCTTACCCCTTCTCTGGATACTATATGTCCAAGCAACTTTCCCTCTTTAACTGCAAAGTGACATTTCTTAGGGTTTAATGAAACACCATATTCTAATGCTTTATTAAAAATCCTACCCAAATGATCACAATGATCACTATCCCTCTTTGAATACACAGTTAAGTAATCTTGGTAAATAACCATGAATAAATCAATAAACTCTTTAAATGCAACATCCATGGCTCTCTAAAAATTTTCACCTGCATTTATCAAACCAAAAGGCATTCTAATATAAACATATGTTCCCCAAGGAGTAGTAAATGTAGTTTTATATTGCTCTGACTCTTTGACAAAAACTTGGTTGTAACCTAAAAAACCATCCATCATTGACAACAATTCACAACCAGTGACTTTATGCAACATTGCCTCCATATTAGGTAGTGAATAATTATCTTTCAATGAACCAATATTGAGATTTCTAAAATCAACACATAATCTGATGTCACCATTTTTCTTTCTAACTGGCACTAGATTTCACACCCATGTTGAATGTCTAATAGGTTGGATTATCCCAGCATCCTTGAGTTTCATCAATTCCTGCTGCATTTTAGGAGCCAACAAGGGGTTAATGGGCCTTTGTTTTTGTCTAAATGGCTTGACATCTGATTTCAAAGGAATTTCATGTTGAAAAAGGTCCTCTCTATATGCCTTCAAGCCCTCATATGACCAAGAAAAAACATGCTTGTATTTTCTCAGTAACTTGATCAGGTTTATCCTTACATGAGAGTCCAAACCTTTGCCTATATAAACTATCTGAGGACTGTTTTCTGATCCTAAATTTATTTCTTCCAAATCCTCAACATTGGCATTGCTTATCTTTGCTGAATCATTTTGTTGAGTTATAAACAATGCCTCAAGTTCAACCAAACCCCTAGGAATCTGATTAGAACTCAATTGAACAACTTCATTTCCCAAGATGTATTCCTTTCCATCATCTGATTCTAATAAGGAACTGCAATCTATGCTCTGGTTTTCATACTGATCCAAACATTGCATGAACCTTAGAATATCTTGGACAACTGGTCTTGTGTTAACTTCGAGTATTGATACTCCATGTAGTGTCAAATCATCAATTTTCAAAGCAACATTCGCTAGAAAATCAGTCATAATATTCTTTGACCTTTCCAACTAGGTTATATTAAAAGCATCAAACATCTCAAGTTGATCCCAAACAGCATGTTTGTACATTTTCAATCTATCATTTTTTATAGCATATTTGGATCTGGCCTGTGCTACCACCAACTCAGAGTCACCATAAACCTTTAAACATTTTATACCATGTTTGATAGCAATTTCAAGTCCTAAAAATAAGGCCTCATACTCTGCAGTATTGTTACTATACTGAAAAGCTAGCAGAAATGAGTATTTAAAAGTTGTACCTGATGGGGATATTAATAATACTCCTGCCCCTGATCCTTCTTTAGAGAAAGAACCATCAAAGTACATTTTCCATATCCCATCTTCTTGTAAGATTAATTCCTTATTCAAAGGGTCAGCTTCTTGATCTTTATGCTCATCCTGTTGCATTCTGAAATTTTCCATGTCTGTGTCAATGCAATAGTTAACATGAGTATCCTCATATTTTTCTATCATGTGGGGAGTTTGGCTCTCTCTCAAAACACTAACATTCTCTCTAGCAATATTGAAAGTAACATATGACAAATCATTTTGTATGCTTCCTCCCATTGAGGCACTCCATTTTCTTGATAACAACATGCCATAATGAGGTGGTATATCAACCACAAGAACATTCATAGTCATCACTATATTAGGGCAAAGTGCCAGTCTATAAGGCATGGCCT